>JAMXDD010000009.1:33718623-33888115 GCA_024733475.1 Syzygium grande
GTCCATCTCCAACTCGGGTCAAGGTACAGTTGAACCCTCCTCATCCGATCCCAGCTCGCCACCTCTCCGCTCTCCCCACGCCCCGCTCCATGACTTGGGTTCGCCATTCTGGTCCTCCTCCATCGGCTCCGGGTCCTCTACTATCACCTCGGGCTCTTCATCCATCTCCTCCTCCTGCCTCATCCATTTGGGCGTGGCCTCTGGATTGATCACCTCACCACTTGTTATAATGGGTTGCAACAACCCAATACTATATTTGGGATATTAAAGGTCCGAGGGGCCTTCCCACATTTCTCCTGGGCATCCCGGTGGCACCATGCCACGATACTCGCTTCGATGATAATACTCGCCTATATCTATAATCACTTCCGATCAATATCTCACAAAAGTCTCCCCATTTCACGAGGGGTAGGTCTTTAAACCTGATGGACTGTAAAGGGATCCTAAAAAGAGGCGGTGGCCACTCCATCCTCACGGTTGGGGTTTGAAAAGTTTTGGTTTACACAACCGTGAGACGAATCTCAATGAGTTCAACCCCTAAACCTAGGCTAGGCTAACATGCAATCTCGACCGGAAAATAAATATTTAAATCACAAATCAACAATAACCACATCATTATTAGACCTGCGCAGGTTAGGCAGATTCGATATATAAAAAAAAATCATGGCACATACATGGCATACACGGTACACTGCGTCACGCCAAACACATGTTCATGTACAGAGTCTCATCCACTCGCATGCTAATCATTGTATGTTTATGCATGCAAATGTTATTGACATGTCATGTGCATTTCTTTGACCCACCAGCCCACACCGCACACTTGCCCAATTCATTATCATTACGACTGAGTCATCAATTTTTCACAGCCCGGTATGTCTAACCTGCTTCAAAGTGCATGAGGCGCGACAATGACCTGGCCCGGTGTCTCTAGCCTACTTCAAAGTGCATGAGGCGCAACATGCATTCTCCTTGCGAAACGAGCCTGCTTCAAAGTGCATGAGTATGGTCGCCTTCAGGACGTACGGACATCGTCTTGCTTCAAAGTGCATGAGGGGCGGTATTGACCCGAAGGTCCTTAGGTGATCACACAATTCATTATTATCCCCGAACCAAGCGTATAACGCTTTTAGGGTAATTAGGTGATTACACACTCATGGCGGGGCACGCATTTCGCACCATTTCACTACATGCCACACACGAGGCATACATAATGCGTGTCCATGTTATGCAATGCAATGCACCATGAGCACCAATGAAATTCAATCACAATCAAGCACAATTCACGCACAACCCATTAACCTGGACATACCGGTAATTTTCTAATGGGCTCCTAAATTAGTCAATTAATCCAATTTCTCTCCCCAATAAATCTCAATGATTTGCCGTAATTTTCCCGATAATAATTTCTACCAGTCAATTCTCAACCCAGTCTAGAAATACACATTGATACTATCTAAGCCAGTCCAATATGCACTGATAATATCTAAACCAGTCCAGAAAAATACACTATAGGTTCTAATCCGGGTTTAGGAATTTTACTCACCTAATCAAAGGTCACGACGAGGGGGAATGAGCGGCCGATCCGGTGGCAGTACTGAGTGGTGGAATTCCCCGGTGACGGCGTCGGACGGGTGAACAGTCTTTGACTAACGGACATGGTGGCGGTGATTCCGCGGACAGCATGCGGAATGGCTAGAAACGGTATAACGAGGCGCGGTCACGGGCGCGGCGACGTTAAATGCGGTCCGACGTGAATGTAAAGGTCCGCATAAATGGTGAATAGTAACCATATGGACACCGTGACGACCGGTCTTTGGACGCGATGTATGGAGGTGCCGGATGGCGCGATATCGGCGGGGCGATCGGAGCTCTGGCGAAGCTCCGGCGTTACTGTTTGCAGACCGGGAAAGAGAAAAAGAGAGAAACAAGGCTGTTTTGGACAAAAACCGGGCCTGTGGTGGCTGCAGGAGGTGGAAATGGTTGCTAATGGTGCCGGCTTGGCGGGGATAGCTCCGGCCGGTCTTTGTTCCGGCGTGAATAAAAGACCGAAAATGTAGAAACGGACACCGCAGAGAAATGGAAACATGAGGAAAACAGAGAAAATTTTGGGGAAAAAATGGCTGAATGGTCTATCGTGAGAGAGAAAGAGATATATGTCCGGTCAAATGAGTCAAAGCTTGTCTTAGTGGAGTCCAAGTGTCCAAATCTTGGGTTATTGGACAATTTTGCCCCTAATCTAATAGCCCAAATTTGATCTAATCCAAATAAGCAAGGGTAGAATGGTCATTTGCTCTTAACCATGATTGACCAGATCTGAGTTAAGCCTAACTAACCTTGGTTAACCCCAAAAATTTAATCAATTTTCGGAATTAATAAAAAATGGCCTAGGGGCATTTTCGTAATTTTCCGATCCGGAACCGAAATTCTAATTTTTATCAATACCGGTCCTATATATTCATGGTAGACATAATCCGATTGTCGGATCCGAAAAATTCATCCTTTAAGCCCTCGAAAACCGGATCGCAAAGTTTGGGAATAAAATAATATTATTTTTCAATTTTTGTCGAAATTTCAGGTTTTGTCCGTAATGACTCGGTATCGTGGTCACCTAAAAATGATGTCGGCCTCGAAAAAAAATAACCTCAAACGGCCTCAAAATCCAACATTGCCACTCATAGGGGCAAAATCGTAATTTTCCCAATTTTCGCCGAAATTTCAATCTTTGGCTAGTTTAGCCCCAAAATGCGTAGCCAGCATAATATGACGATCAGATTTTCAAAAATAGTCTCTTAAGCTTTTGAAAATCGACATCGAAACCGGATCAATTTCGTAAATAAAACTCGCTAAATTTTCAATTTCAAGGTCTCTCACTAAGGGGCGGTTGTTTAGAAATTATGCGTATTGACCTAGGGCTATCCGGCGTCGAATGGTCTCGATCATCGAGAGAATGAGGAATTATCACTAGTTCCAGAGGTCACGATCGTTCGGTTCAGGTTCAGGACTGGTTGGCCACGTGTATTTTCGGTCTTGCAGAATCACCTGCGTCCCTATTATACATCGTTGGCCTTGGCCAAACCCAATCCATTACCCTTTCCTACGATCGGCCCACGTTGGCCCAAAATATTCCCTCAGCCTCTCTCGTGATCGGTGTCCGTTTCACGATAGGGTCCCCGGTCCACGTACCGTTTTCTAGTTAGCCATGCCCCTTGGTTAGTATCCCGAGAGTGATCAGCTCTGGGCGAGACTTACTAAAATAAAATGCGAATTAATATCAGTTTTATTGATCCCGAAATTACATCGAAATTCGGGCTGTTACAATTCTTCCTCCCTTACAAAAATTTCGTCCTCGAAATTTGCAATCTACCCTTGTCTACTCAAATAACTAGGGGTGTTGGCGTCTCATAGCTTCTTCACTTTCCCCGTGGTACCTTACATTTCCATGGTGTTCATGGAACAACTTTGACCATCGGGATCGTCTTGTTCCTCAGTACCCGTTCTTTCTGTCCTCGATCCGTATTGGCCTCTTCACGTCGACACTCTGTCGTCCCGTCTATCTCCTCGTACCTTAGAATGTGGGTCGGGATCTGGTTCATACTTCCTTAGCATTGTCATGTGGAATACATTGTGTACTTAGGACAAGTTCGGACGGCAAGGCAAGCCGATAAGTCATATCACCAATCTTTTCCAGAATCTCAAATGGTCCGACATAACCGACCGAGCTTTCCTTTCTTACCGAATCGGTATAATCCCTTCATAAAGCGACACTTTGAGGAACACATGATTTCCAACTTGAAATTCCAAGGGTTATCGTCTCCGATCGGTATAACTTTTCTATTGGCTTTGTGCTGTTTTCGGCCTTTCTCGAATAATTTCGATAGCCTCCTTAGTTTCTTTGAACTAACTTTGGACCCGTAATACTTGTTCACCACTTTCGTCCCAACACCTTTGGTGTCCTACATACCTTGTCATATAAGGCCTCAAGCGGTGCCATCCGAGATGCTCTGGCGATAACTATTATTATAGGCAAACTCCACCAAGTGTAACTGTTCCTCCTATTTGCCTTGGAAATCTATTACACAAGCTCTCAACATATCCTCCGGGGCTGAATGGTCCTTCCCGGACTAGCCATCATGCATGGATGGTATACCCGTACTCAACTATAACTTCATTCCTAAGGCCGTTTGCAAACTTTTCCAGAAGTTGGCGTAAATCTCGGATCACGGTCAAGTGATCGTTCATGGTACTCCATGCAACCTCACGATCATCTCACATACAGGTTTGCGTATCTTTCTAACTCAAAGTCCTTTCGCGAGGCGAGGAAAGTGTGCTGATTTAGTAAGTCGATCTACTATCACCCATATAGAGTCGTGCCCTCTCTGACTTCTCGATAATCCCGTTACGAAATCCATTGTGATATGTTTCCATTTCCATTTAGGGATTTCTAATGGTCGTAATAGTCCTCCGGGTTTACAATGCTGTGCCTTCACTTGTTGGCACGTCAAACACTTGGCCACATCAACCTTCATTCCATTCTATCAGTAATGTTATCGCAAGTCCTGACACACCTTAGTGCTACTCGGGTGGACATTATATTTACTACGGAAATTTCCATTCAAATTTATCCTCCTCAAGTTTCACCTCATCGGGTACACACAATCATTCCTAGAACCTCAAGATTTATATCCCTGAATACATGGAAATCCGATTTCCGCTTATCGGCATCCATCTCAACGACTCTTTTGAATCTCGTGATCCACTGATTGCCATTCCTTGTTCTGGGCCTAACTTTCTAAACTAATCCTCAAGGCGGTCAACAGATTCAACATTCGGTTCACCTTAAATTTAACTTCCGAGTCCCTGAGCACATCCGACAAGGCTCACTCTCTAACCATCATATACGCCATCACGACTCACGACTTAACATATTCATTACTCGTCTAGCCCTTCCATGGCGACACGGTCATCGCAATCAATTCTCCGTTGTGCATTAGATAAATCATCTCGTACGGTCTCAACTGGAGCGACGCATATGCTACAACTCTACTGTGTTACGTCAATGCACACTCCCAAGTTTTCTTAATAAAGCATCACTATAGACCTCGAATCCTCCCGGTCCAAGTTGAATATTCAATACCGGGGCAATTATCAGCCTACGCTTCAGCTCTTGGGAACTCCGTTCCCCTAATCATTCCATTCAGACTAGTATCCTTCTCGATTAGTCGTGCCCAGAGCACAGTCATTGACAAAAAATTCCTCCACAAAACATCGATGATTGTCAGCCACATCTACGACACTTCAAACCTCAGTTATCGGCATCAATCCTGGCCACTTAGTTATTACATCGACCTTAGTCGGGTCCGCGAAAGTTCCATCTTCCGAGATTATATGTTCTGGGAACACGACTCCATCGAGCCAAAGTTCACACTTGTCATACCTAGCGTGGAGTGCGTGTTCTCTCTCAAGGTTCGCAACACCTCAGTTAGACTTGCTTCTTGCTTCTAGGCTCCTCGAGTCTCCCAAATCATCATCAACGAAAATCATTACGAACTAATTCCATAATTCTTGGAACACTCGATTCATTAGGTCTACAGAAGCAACAAGGCATCCCCTAGACCAATGGGCATTACTATGAATGCATGGTGCCCATACCTCGTCTGTTAAACCGTCGTAATTATATCTCCCTTTCATATCCTTAACTGAAAATTCCAGTCCGTAATACAATCTTAGGAACATTTTTCTTTCGGAGTCTCCATTGGTGACATCAAGTCCGTGGTTCAATCTCGGAGAACACTGTGGTCCTTATAGTTGATTAGATAAATCATCGATCCTCGGCAGTAGGTACTTACTATTTACCGTTGACTGGTTCAACTGCCGGTAGTTTACGTATCATCTCGATGTTCCGTCCGTTTTCTTCATACACAATATAGGAACTCCCCATGGGGGCACACTAGAGCGGATAAAATTTTACCCACGAGTCCTTACATCCGGACTTTCAATTCTTTTAATTTCCAACAAGGACATTCAATACTATCTCCTTGAAATCAGTTCCACTCCGGGGCCAACTCTTTCACAATTCCACTTCCCGTTCTAGTGACAAACCAGCAGTTTCTAAGGAAAGACCTCGGAAAGTTACACATCTCATTTATTCTTCCAACTTTAATTCCGTCATAATCAGATCAACCGCATTTACCCCGTATCCTTTGCAACTATTATCGAATATCTAGTCACCTCAAACGAGGGCATTCAAGGAATCGAGATTCTTCCTCGACTTTCCCGAAGATCAAACCTAAGACATCCAACTGGGTTGAATTGTGTCGCCCCTATAGCTGCAATCAGAACGGCATTCCGTCTTATTAGCCAATCCATTCCAATTTTCAAATCAAAGTTGTACTTGACCAACAACATCGGTCGATAGTCTTTTCCCTACTCCCGGTTACTATCTCATAGTTATGGCGTCCCAACGACATTAACACCTTATCATTCTAAAAGGGGTTCGTCATACCAAGCGTGGGTGCAAGCACCATAAGCTTAGTCCTAGTCGATCGAACAAATTTTCCAAGTTTCCACCCTTATGGTAGATCATCAAAGCGATTCGATTA
Source organism: Syzygium grande (assembly GCA_024733475.1). NCBI lineage: Eukaryota > Viridiplantae > Streptophyta > Magnoliopsida > Myrtales > Myrtaceae > Syzygium > Syzygium grande. The sequence goes on from JAMXDD010000009.1 coordinate 33,725,226, forward strand.
ATGGTTCGACTTTCTAATATCCTTCCAAGTCGATTGGGACAAATCGCTTGTTTTCCTGTTATCCGCCTCTACCGAAGTGGCGGTTATCCTTAATTTGAGCAAATCACTATCCAAAAGTCGTTGCACTTTCCAACCGATCTCGCTCTATCACCGAGTTCATTCATACACTTCCCTATCATTCCCGATGTTTCATGAGATCATTAGTCTTGGAGATCCGACTTGATCCGTCTTGGAATTTCGAATCTTGTCATGTGGATTCTCAATCAGCCAAGCAGACTTCATTTCATATCGTTCCACGGTCATACGCCTCGACGGAATCACATAAACTCGCCAATCACCTTTTCTTGGGCATTTTTCCGGAAACATTTTTCCCCATAGAATTTTTCAATAACATGGTTCAAGTTTGGATTGTACTCATCGAGGATATCCTATCCACAGTGGTCTTCCACTCATACTTTGTGTCCATTTACGTTAGTACCGCCAATATTACTTTCTCAGCCTCGGTGTACCCCAACATGTCAAGGCTTTCTCAACTTCCACTAATCATTTTGGTGCAGCCTCGGGGTCACCCTTACTATTAAATTCAAGAAAGTTCAAATCGAGTAATCATTCCATCAATCGGTGCACTTGTCTATTGACCACTACTTGCACTTGGCTTTTACCGGCATTATTCCCATTCACGGTAACAATCGCTGCAACCTCAACAACACGGGCAATAACGACGCTCCTTCCCGAAATGGCCTACCCACACATTCCCCTTTCCTATAGAGCACGAGTTACAACCTCTAATCTTAGGTTTTGGTTTCTGGCCTATAGCACTCGACTACTCTTGGGCTTCCTTACCCCTCATTTTGTTATTCTTGCAATCTCACTAATTAGCTACCTGCTATAACCCCACGAGGGATTAGAGACTTAAACCAATCTAACAGGTCTAAGGTTCTAGGCGGTATCACAAACTGATCAAGCAACCAGCATGCGACCTAGCACAAACAACACAAGACCTTCAACAAAGAGGTATACGTACTCACCTCAGGTCCTGCCGCACCTGCATTTCACGGGTCAAATCACACCAAGCAACCAAGACATAAGCAGGTTAGGAGATGCATGTAGCTCACGAGGTCACCTTATTGGCTACCCATGGTCTCATCGCTCCTTATCACTCCGAGTATCGACTAATTAGAATCGAGCTGACCTTGCTCGATACCAATTCAAGAGGGGATGTCACGCCCGTACCCCCATGGAACGTAACATCCCGTCACGGTTGATTATGGTGCAACACTCCCGTGAAGCGTCGCCGACCCACACCCATCTGAGAGATCAAGCATAAGCGGAAGTATAAAATAACAAACCCGGACAACTACAAATAGAGCCAAGGATAGCCAACAATCAAACCACTATTATAGAAAATAATTACACATTTATATTGCTATTAAAACCATTTGTACAATTTTACAAGTACAACAAAAGATACAAACTATCAAGCAGCCACCGGTCAAAAAAGGGGTTAGTGGCTAGGGAGGTCAGGGCTAAACTAAGGAAGAGGGCTACGGTCCAAAAAGTAGCGGCCCTTATTGCTAGCTAAGGACTTTGGGTAGCTCTAAGGCTCCCAATCAGGATCGGACGACTTGGTGAGGTCCTCCGATAACTCCTCAAGGCGCCCTCGCTAGACCCCGACTCTTCCGAATCCATAGCTTGAGCCCGCTCTCGTCCTCGGAGTCCATCTCCAACTCTAGGTCAAGGTACAGCTCGAATCCCTCCTCATCCGATCCCAGTTCTGCTACCTCTCCGTTCTCCTCTACGTCCTGCTCCATGGCCTCGGGTTCGCCATTCTGGTCCTCCTCCATCGGCTCCGGGTCCTCTACTATCACCTCGGGCTCTTCGTCCATCTCCTCCTCCTGCCTCATCCATTCGGGCGTGGCCTATGGATTGATCACCTCACCACTCGCTATAATTGGCTGCAATAACCCAATACTATCGACCGGGATATCAAAGGTCACGAGGGCCTTCCCACATTTCTTGTGGCATCCGGTGGCACCAAGCCATGTACTCTCCTTACGATGATAATACTCGCCTATATCTATAATCACTTCCAATCGATATCTCACAAAAAGCCTCCCCATTTCTAAGGGGTAGGTACCGTGGTGATGGATCTGTAAAGGGATCCTAAAAGAGGCGGTGGCCACTCCATCCTCACGGTCGGGGTTTGAAAAGTTTCGGTTTTCACAACCGTGAGGCGAATCTCGATGAGTTCAACCCTTAAACCTAGGCTAGGCTAACATGCAATCTCTTGATCGGAAAATAAATATTTAAATCACAAATCAACAATAACCACATCATTATTAGAACTTGCAGGTTAGACAGTTCGATATATAAAAAAAAAATCATGGCACATACATGGCATATACATAGTCACACGCATACTAAACACATGTTAAACACATGTTCATGTCTGAGTCTTACCCACTCGCATGCTAATCATTGTATGTTTATGCATGCAAATGTTATTGACATGTCATGCGCATTTCTTTAGCCCATTCGGCCCACACCGCAGACTTGCCCAATTCATTATTATTACGACTCGAGTCATTAATTTTTCACGGCCGGTGCGTCTAGCCTACTTCAAAGTGTATAAAGCGCAAAGAACCGATCCGGCCCGGTGTCTATAGCCCGCTTCAAAGTGCATGAGGCGCAACCTTTGTTCTCCTTGTAAACCGAGTGCGCTTCAAAGTGCATGAGGATGGTTGCCTTCGGGACGTGCGGGCATCGTCTTGCTTCAAAGTGCATGAAGGCGGTATCAATCCGAAGGTCACGACCCGAAGGTCCTTAGGTGATCACATAATACATTATTATCTGAACCTAGCGTATAACGCTTCAGGGTAATTTAGGTGATCACACACTCATGGCAAGCACGCATTCTCGCACAATTTCACTATATGCCTCACTCGAGGCATACATAATGCGTGTCCATGTTATGCAATGCAATGCACCATGAGCACCAATGAAATTCAATCACAATCAAGCACAATTCACGCACAACCCATTAACCTGGACATACCCGGTAATTTTCTAATGGGCTCCTAAATTAGTCAATTAATCCAATTTCTCTCTCCAATAAATTCTCAGTGATTTGCCGTAATTTTCCCGATAATAATTTCTACCAGTCAATTCTCAACCCAGTCTAGAAATACACATTGATACTATCTAAGCCAGTCCAATATGCACTGATAATATCTAAACTAGTTCGGAAAAATGCACTACGGGTTCTAATCCGGGTTTAGAAATTTTACTCACCTAATCAGTCCGCGGCGATGGGGAATGGCGGTGATCATTGGTGAGCGATTACTGGCCCGGCGAAATTCTGGTGATGGCATACGAGCGGGTGAGCAGTGCCGTGCGGACACGGTGAACAGTAATTCCATTACGAACCTTTGTATGGAATGGCTGAAGCAGTGGCGGTGGCCAGTCGCAGCGGCGATATTCGTATGGTCTGGCATAGACAGTGCACATGCGGATGATGAGCAATAACCGTCACGGACCTTTGTCTGACGATCTTGACGGCGACTTATCAGAGTCTTTGGATGGTAGCGGTATCGGCCAGATGGCGATCGGGCTACAGCGAAGCTCCGGCGTTCTTGTTGCAGGTCGGGAAGAAAGAGAGAAACAAGGCTGTTTTGGACAAAAATCGGGGTCGGGTGGCTGCACAGGTGGAAATGGTTGAAATGGTGCTCGGGTCATGACAGCGCACTTGTTAAGGCGTGAGCGAAGACCAAAATGCAGAAACGGACACTGCAGAAATGGAAACGTGAGGAAAACAGAGAAAATTTTGGGGAAAAATGGCTGAATGGTCTGTACATGAGAGAGAGAGAGAGATATGTCTAGTCAAATGAGTCAAAGCTTGTCTTAGTGGAGTCCAAGTGTCCAAATCTTGGGCTATTGGATAATTTTGCCCCTAATCTAATGGCCCAAATTTGATCTAATCCAAATAAGCAAGGGTAGAATGGTCATTTGCTCTTAACCATGGTTGACCAGACCTGAGTTAAGCCTAACTAACCTTGGTTAACCCCAAAAAATTTAATCCAATTTTCGGAATTAATCAAAAATGGCCTAGGGGCATTTTCGTAATTTTCCGATCCCGAACCGAAATTCCAATTTTTGTCCATACCGGTCCTATATATTCATGGTAGACATAATCCGATGTCGGATCCGAAAAATTCATCCTTTAAGCCCTCGAAAACTGACTGCAAAGTTTCGAGAATAAAATAATATTATTTTTCCAATTTTTGTCGAAATTCCAGCTTTTGTCCGTAATGACTCCCGGTATGCGTGGCCACCTAAAAATGACATCGGCCTCGAAAAAATAACCTCAAACGGCCTTAAAATCCAACATCGTCACCCACCGGGCAAAATCGTAATTTTCCCCAATTTTCGTCGAAATTTCAATCTTTGGCTAGTTTAGCCCCAAATGTGCGTGGCCAGCATAATATGACGTCAGATTTCCAAAAATAGTCTCTTAAGCCTTCGAAAATCGACATCGAAATCCGGATCAATTTCGCGAATAAAACTCGCTAAACTTTCAATTTCAGGGTCTCTCACTAACGGGCGGCTGTTTAAAAAGTTACGCGTATCGACCTAGGGCTATCCGCGTCGTAATGGTCTCGATCATCGAGAGAATGAGGAATTATCACTAGTTCCAAAGGTCACGATCGTTCGGTTCAAGTTTAGGACTGGTTACCGCGTGTATTTTCGATCTTGTAGAATCATCATGTGCCCCCTATTATACATCGTTGGCCTTGGCCAAACCCAATCCATTGTCCTTTCCTACGATCGCCCACGTTGGCCCAAATATTCCCTCAGCCTCTCTCGTGATCGGTGTTTGTTTCACGATAGGGCCCCCGGTCCACGTCACCGTTTTCTAGTTAGCCATGTCCCCTTGGTTAGTATCCCGAGAGTGATCAACTCGGCGAGACTTACTAAAATGAAATGCGAATTAATATCAGTTTTATTAATCCCGAAATTACATTGAAATTCGGGTTGTTACAGGCGAGCTCGCCCTTCAACGACCACTCCGTCCATGAACTCCATCGGGATTCAGACTTTGCTGCCGTCCACGTCCAAAACGTCTGTAATAGAACGATGTTGGGGTTGTTCAAGCCTAGAGTGCATGTGGTATTTTGGCTTCTTGTTGAATGTGGCATTTATGTCCTGAATTGATTGGTCAAGGCTATTCCAAGTTGATGAAAATAACCTCAAGAGAACTAGTTAATCAAAATCACAAAAGAAAAAAAAATGTAAAAGTTGCTATTTATTGAGAAGGCAAAAATTACGCATTATCATAAAATTAAAGACTGATCATATCAATCAAAACAATGATATTTTCTTTGACTATCATCTATTTTTCTCCATTCATTTTTATATGAACTTTATTTCCCTGAACTTAAATTAATAGAAAGAAAATATAAAATATTTTTATATAGCTTATAAGTTAAATTGAACACGTAAAAAAAAAAAAATTCATATACCATATTGAATAAATTAAAAGTTTACGGATCACATTGCACATTAATATAAAATTTATGAATAACATTAAAAATTTATGAATTACATTACATATTAAATTAAAATTCAAAATTATTTTAAAATTTGATGGATTGAGTGCATGCAACGTGGATCCATCGACAACGTTGGGTGGGGGCTCTTCACTCCATGGACCCCGGCCACCAAAACACACGGGCAGCGACTCATTACGCGTGCGTGTTGCCACGCGTGAAGAGGTGCAAAGACCTCTCCAGCTCGGAGATCATGGACTTCCACGGTTGACTTGATGCTTCTCTACGGAGCCCACTTCTTAACCATCTGCTCATCCGTCTCTTTCTTTCCATGGAGCTTTGGAGCTGATCGAGCTTTGGTGCTGATCAATGATGCTTCGTTGAGTCGCATGTAAGCAAAGCATCTTCCTCTGAACTCTCTTTCTCTTTCCAATAGTTGACCATGTTGTTCATCCGTTCCGAGGGTTTAATTTGATCGTATGGTTCTGATCAGCGCTGCTTGTTGTACGGTCGATGACTCGAACGCATGTTGGTTCGTTCTTCTTTTGATCGACTGATTTTGCCTAGAATTCTGGGTTTGACCGAATTGGGTGGAAGGAAAAGGAATAAAAACCGATGGAAATGTTTCCCTCGTTTGGTTAGAAAGAGATAGGCAGTATGTATTCGTATATTGGACTGATCTTATGTATGAACTGCTTTTATGCTTCTTCTAAGATGCGGAGAGTCCACATCTCACTTTGAAGATGAGCTGTTGAGCTGATACGGAAGTTGAGTTTCAATGTGGTGTTCTTTACCGACATTTTTATGGATTACTTTTTGTTGAATTTCATGTGAACGGGGGATCTTGCTACCATCGAGCTAAGAAGGTTATATTCTTTCGCTTGTAGCATGTATTCTTCTTATAATCTTCTCCTCTGTTCTGTCTTTCCTAACTGGAGGAGTCATTCCACCATCACCGTCCTATGTTTTTCTGTTTCCGCGACGTCTTTTTGTCGGTTCAAACTCTATGTCACAAACAGGACCAGCCTCTCCCTCTCCTCTCTTTTTCCATTGAAAAGTAGTTTACCAATAGCTGAATTGAGGTGCATCGGCTTTGCTTGCTGAAAATGTCCAACTATTTGCAGTTGTGTTTTGGAGTCCATGCATATGCCATCGGCGCCTTTGCTAGAAAGATGAATTCACGATGCTTCTAAGATTGCTCATAAAAGTGAAGTTACCTTCTAAAATCGCGAAATTTCAGACAACATGCTAAAAACCTTAATCAGTGTTATAATGGCATCGCAATTTCATCTTGATGACATTGAAATTCATAATCTTCTTTGTATCTGTAGTTTTTTCAATTTTATTGTGAATGTTCAATGTTCGCCGGCTTTTCCGCAATCCTATCTTTGAGTTGATGGGAGAATGAAAATCAGTGCAGACAAGCTAGGTGGTCAGTGCATGTTCACGACTCACAATAAGATCTGACCGTTGGTCTATGTGTTATTTTTATATTTCTTTTTGCCGAGACTCTTTTTATTAAGTCGGTATTTATTGTGTAGATTTACGGTTCTTATAACTTGAATACGTAATTTTTTACCTCTTGCACCTACTCAAATGTCTAACTATGCCCTTCAAATTGTGGCAGTTATTCAGTTGCAGGTCATACAAACATCTCGAGTAGTCTTGCCATCCTCAACCTGAGCTGTTTCTTGAGTATCTGACCCGGCGTCTTCAAAATCAGAGTTAGTCAATGCCTAAACCTTATTGTTCTTTAGCAACTTTTCATCTTTTCCTTTCATATGTTGAATACGAAACTACTCTTAGAAATTGTTAGAGGAACAATGAACAGTAGTGATGCTACAATTAGAGGAGTCTATAATTTATTTGTCTCCTTGAAATGAAATAAATTTAATTTGCTGGCAATAATTTTTATCAGGATTCTATGCTCCTTGGCAAACAATTGTTAAGTAAAAGACTTTCGAGTAAACATGTGTTTCAATCAGCTCCTTCCACTTCTCACAATTGTATGGAGCAGATTTAGCAAAATAAAGAACAGATGAAGATTTTGGGTTAACTTTGGCACCCTCTTTATTTGGCTCTAAATTTTGGCATCATTTTATTGTGCATAATAATTTTTGTCCTTTTTTTTTTCTGTAGAGACTGGACTCTTGTTCTTCAAACTACTACTTTTAGTGAGTTTTTCCATTATGATTGAAGTTAAGGTTATAAACTCTAGCTTGTTGCTTGCACAGTATGGTTGAGGCGGCAGCTACGGCAGCAGCTGTTGAGGCATACAGGGATGGGAAAAGCTTAATAGCTTATGTTGGTCGCAAAATCAATTGTGCGAATGATCTTGAAAAGAATTTCAGAAGGCTCACAGAGGAAGCAGAGAAACTCTTTGCTAGGAGGGATGATGTGGAAGCTGAAGCAAACAAAGACAAGACAAAGAAAAAAACTAAAGAGTGTGAAGCCTGGATTGGCAGAGTTAAGAATGTTGAGAATGAGGTTCAAGAACTAGAAAATGAATTTAGAAAAAGAAGAAAACGTTCATGGAAACAGCGTCACATTTTGTCAGCTCCCAATTTCAGTAAACGTTTGGCTGAGAAGTGCGAGGAATTGCATAGTCTGTGGGCAGAAGGAGGACTTGAAACAGAAGCAGTTGTCGAGAGACCACCTGAGCCTGTCAGATTAATGCATGCTCCGAAAACAGAAGACAAGCCATCGATCCACTGTGCTGTTGAAGAGATCCTTGGTTACTTGAGGGACTGCAGTGTGAAATGAATTGGGCTCTGGGGGACAGTGGGAATAGGGAAGACCACAATCATGCATAATTTGAATGATGATGAAGAGATCGGCAAAATGTTTGACATTGTAATTTCAGCGTCAGTTTCAAAGAAAGTAGCATAGAGAAGTTGCAAAAAGGCAATTGCGTAGAGGCTTAAATTGAATACTGAAGGGATCGGTGATCCACATGAAATATCGTGGAGAATATCAAAAGAATTGGAGAACAAAAGATACTTGCTTCTTCTGGATGAAGTTTGGAGTGTTTTTGATTTACAGGCAGTGGGATTACATGATAACAACCAGGATAGTAAGGTTGTGTTAGCAAGTAGATACCAACATGTTTGTTTGGATATGGAAGTTGATGAGTTGGTCAATGTGAAAAGGCTGTCTGAAGCAGATGCATGGAAAATGTTTCGGGAGAAAGTGGGTAGGAATATTAATCTGCCTGGTGTTGAACCACTTGGCCATCTAGTGGTAACTGAATGTGCTGGTTTACCACTTCTGATTGATAGAGTTGCAAGATATTTCAGAAAGAAGGATAACATTAATCTTTGGAGGGATGGATTAAGAAGCTTGCGAAAATGGCCTAGTGTAAAAATCCAAGGCATGGACGAAGTTCTTGAATTTTTGAAATTCTGTTATGACAAGTTGGATGATGAAGGACAAAAGATTTGTTTCCTATATGGCGACTATTTCGGAGGATTCTGTAACAGCCTGAATTTCGATGTAATTTTCGGGATCAATAAAATTGATATTAATCAAGCATTTCATTTTAGCCGGGTCCCCGCCAGCTGATCACTCTCGGGATACTAACCAATGGGGCATGGCTAACTAGAAAACGGTATGTGGACCGGGGACCCTATCGGAAACGGACACCGATCACGAGAGACGCTTGAGAGAATATTCTAGGCCAACGTGGGCCGATCAGAGAAAAAGGATAATGGATTGAGTTTGGCCAAGGCCAACGATGTATAATAGGGACGCAGTCATTCTACAAGACCGAAAGTACACGTGGCCAACCGGGTCCTCAACCCGAACCAAACGATCACGACCCTGAACTAATAATAATTTCTCATTCTCTCAATGATCGAGACCGTTACGACCACGAATAGCCCTAAGTCGATACGCCAGAACTTCTAAAAAAATTACTGCTAGTAAGAGACCCGAAATTGAAAGTTTAGAGAGTTTTATTCACTTAAATTGGGCCCGAATTTTGATGTCGATTTTCAAAGGCTTAAGAGACTATTTTTGGAAATCTGGCGTCATATTATACTGGCCACGCACATTTGGGGCTAAACTAGCCAAAGATTGAAATTTTGACAGAAATTGGGGAAAATTACGATTTTGCCTTCGTGGGTACCGGGGCGTTGGATTCCGAGGCCGTTTGAGGTTATTTTTCGAGGCCGACGCCATTTTTGAGTGATCACGCATGCCGGGAGTCATTACGGACAAAAAGTGGAATTTCAAAAAAATTAGAAAAATAATATTATTTTATTCCCGAAACTTGAGATTGATTTTCGAGGGCTTAGAAAGTGAATTTCGCGATTTGGACACTATATTATGTTGGCCACGCATATATGGAACGCAGCGTATGTGCAAAAATTGAAATTTTGCCCGGGACCGAAAAATGACGATTTTGCCCCTAGGCTAATTTTTGGTCCGAAAATTTTGGAAAAAATTGGGATAATTATGGATAATTATCAGCTGTAATTTTGAGGACTTTTGACCCTTTTGCCCCTCCTTTTTGGATAAGGATTAATAGGAGCCTTTTAATTAGGGGTATTTTGGTCAATATTGTCAAAGCTTGACACTTGGCACCCCTAATTATTTATTTTGATTAGGTTGGCTGACTCTCTCTCTCCTCACTCACCCTCCCACAGGCAGGACTAGCTTCAGTGAGATTTTTCTTCTCATTTTTCCCTTTCTTCCTTCCGTTTTATTACATTTTGTACATTTACATCACGTTCACGAATGCATTTCACGTTGGGCAGTCTGGTGGCTTCTTGAGCATCCCACGGCCAGCGCGTCCACTTTGCGCCAGCCTCTCGCTTCTTGACCACCCACAGCCATTTCTAGCACTAAACAGAAAGTTCAGCCATGAATCGCCTTCGCGGAGCCGCCGGAGCCTTGGCCGACTACCAGTGCGCCATCCATCGACCCTTGGTCCCCGCCTCGGCTCAGCCTTGGTTCAGTCCATTCCCTCTCCCTTTCCCCTCTTTTCTCTCTTTTCTCTCATTTTTTCTTATTCCCGTTACGCCAGGCGGTACCACGGAGGTTATTGGACAACCCGATCGCCAAATCCCCACCACCACCGGGCGTCCGGCATCTCCATCGTCGCCCGTCCGGCCCGGTCCTTATAGTGTCCATACGGAGATTCTTTGTTCCGTCCGTCCCGGGAATCACTATTCATCTTGGGACCGTACGGCCCGCCGCCGCGTCGGGCGCCCACCCTATCTCGTCTGTCCGGACAGTCCAGACGGAAAGTAATCATTTCACCCAGATCGTTCGCAGTAATCGTTCATCGATGCATCTTATTCACCCGTCCGTGCCGTCGTCGCCGGAATTCCGCCGCCGGTTTCACTGTTCACCAGTGATCGGCCGCCATTCCCCGTCATCGTGACCTTCGGATTAGGTGAGTAAAATTCCTAAACTTGGATTAGGACTGATAATGCATTTTTTCTCGATGGGGTTAGGTATTATCAGTATATTATGGTGGCTTAGATAGTATCAGTGTGAATTTTAGACTGGGTTGAGGATTGACTGATAGAAATTATTGTCGGAAAAATTGTGGTAAATCATTGAGGAATTATCGGGATGAGAACTTGAATTAATTGATCAATTTAGGAGCCCGTTAGAAAATTACCGGATATGTCCGGATTGATTTGTTATACGCATATTATGCTTGGTTGTGATTGAATTTCATTGGTGCTCATGGTGCATTGCATTGCATAACATGGACATGCATTATGTATGCCTAGAGTGTGGCATGTTGTGAAATTGTGCGAGAATGCGGTTACGCCATGAGTGCGTGATCACCTAAATTACCCAAGCATTTTTTACTGGGTTTAGATAATAATGAATTGTGTGATCATCTAAGGACCTTTCGGGACCTTGGTCGGGACCTTGGGTGATACCATCCTCATGCACTTTGAAACAGGACGATGCCCGAATGCGTCCGGAAGGCGACCATCCTCATGCACTTTGAAGCAGGCTCGGTTCGCAAGGAGAAATGATGTTGCGCCTCATGCACTTTGGCGGGCTAGAGACACTTTGGGCGGATCGGTTGCTGCGCCTCATGCACTTTGAAGTAGGCTAGACGACCGGCCGTGAAAAATTGATGACTCGAGTCGTAATAATAATAAATTGGGCAATGTGCAGTGTGTGCAGTGGGGCGGTGGGGGGAATTGCACGCGTGTCGAGTCCATGACATTTGCATACATGAACATACATAGACTGGCATGCGAGAATGTGAGAATCAGTGCATAAGCATGTGATTGGCATATATGTGATTATGAGTGCCACTTATGTACTGTGATTATTATATATTGATCTGTCTAACCTGCAGGGTCTAAGAATGATTTGTTATTGTTGAATTGTGATTTAAATATCTATCTTCCGGTCAGGAGATTGCATGTTAGCCTAGCCTAGGTTTAGGGGTTGAACTCACTGAGATTATCTCACGGTTGTGTAAACCGAAACATTTTCAGACCCCCAGCAGTAGGATGCCGAGGTCACCACCTTTTTTGGAATACCACATTATATCCAGCAGTCGTCGAGCATGCACCTCGGTGGAGACGGAGCAGAATGGTGAAGTGGCTGTTTGGTTTTTGTCAGCTGTTGGTGTTTCCTTTTTGGTTGTAGTGAACATTGTAAAAAGGTTTTCGTTGGTAATGCCAGTGTATATATTTTTGAGGTGCTTGACTGCTAATTGATTGTTCTACCTTGGTCTCATGTATTATATTGTACGGGTGTATATATTTAATTATATCGTTGCTTCGCATGTGTTTGATCTTTTGTATGGGCGTGGGTCGGCGACGCTTCCGGGAGCGTTGCACCATAATCGATCATGACGGGATGTTGTGTTCCAGTGGGGTGCAGGCGTGACAGATTCTGATGTCTTTATAGATTATTTATTGAGTGCTGGAGAGCAGAAGGCTTTCTGAGTGATGCAGTTGATTTTACCGAAGCTCGTGATCGGGGGCATGGCATATTGCATGAACTCATTGATGTTTCCTTGCTCGAAAAAAGTGAAAAAGTAAAGCATGTTAGAATGAACAAAGTGCTCCGGAACATGGCACTCAAAATTTCGTCGGAAGGCAAGAATTCTAAATTCTTGGTGAAAGCTTGTGAAGGGCTGAAAGAGGCCCCTAATGAAGAAGATTGGAAAATGGCAAACCGCATATCTCTGATGGATAACCACCTGTGCACATTACCAGGAACAGTAGATTGCACTTCTCTCCTAACCCTGATGCTGCAAAGAAATTATGAACTGGCATTAATTCCAGACGCATTTTTTGGATCTATGGAAAAGCTCCGTGTTCTAGATTTGCATGGCACTCGGATCACATCCTTGCCATTATCAATGTTGTCCTTGACAACTCTAAGAGCACTTTTATCTAAATTCTTGCAGCTTTTTAACTGAACTTCCTATTGACATGAAGGCACTGGCACATCTGGAGGTTCTTGATATCCGAGTTACTGGAATTGACTATTTGCCGGTTCAGATTGAGGACTTGCTTAATTTGAGATGCTTGCGGATTTCCTTATCCAATTCGTGTATGAGACGGGTGATCGAGGGACGGTCAAGAATCACGGATATTGGTCACAATGTCATCTCAAAGGTTTTCTTTGTTGGAAGAGCTGAGCATCGATGTGCATCCTAATAACCAATGGTGGGATGTGGTTGTAAAGGCTATTACACAAGAAGTGGCCACCTTGACACGCTTGACTTCTCTATCATTTTGTTTTCCTTCCGTCGAGTATCTGAAAATTTTTGTCACTAGTAGCTCACTCTCGAAGAATATCTGCTTCACCTTCCGATTTTCCGTTGGTTACCATGCAACGAAAAGAAAGGACGGAAGTATAAAACAATTTCCGCCAAGCCAACCTTGAATAACAACACAGAAGTTCTAATCAATCTATCTAGTACCCTTAGTAGTATTACTTTATGTGAAACAAACCAACAATTAAAGAGAGAACAACTTTTGAAGCCTGCTATTGAAATCTACAGAAGTCCTTCAGCATTAAAGCCTTCAAACAACTCAAATCCAGTGTCCTACGGTTCTCACGAAGGGCAGAAAGTTAGGCTGAATCTATGATAACCTATTTACGATAGATTGACAGCATCCTCTCGTCAAATTTTGACTTAACATCTTTTAAAATTCTACAAGTAACAAAAAATCGAAATTGAGTATAAGATATAGAGTATAAGATATATCCCACTCTCTAATATCTACAATCAGCCAAGATTTGATATCCACAGCGCATTTTCCTGAAACTTCAACATCAACTAACAAGAAATGCCCTACGAACCGATAATTTGATGTTCTCGACAACCCAGAACATCAATTCAAAACGACCTTGCCAACCACATGTACAAAACATAAATACACGGTTGACAGGGAACTCCAGCGACAATGCTATATGCTCACTCCATCATGAAGGTACCACCAGATCCTCCCAAAAACCGATAGAAGAACACAACAAAATGAGATGACCACTACTACGAGATCCAATGGGACCATGGATCAAGATTGAACCATCATCATCGCATCATATCGAGAACAATACCCAAGACCCAATTCAACCATTGAAATGGGCAAACACCGATCGCTTCAGAGTAGCATCACCGGCCATTTAACGGAAAAAAAGAAGAAGAAGATCGGGATTCAATCGGCGTTTGCAGGCCTAGAACGCCAAGGGGACCAAACCAAAACCCGAATGAACCCAAAAATGGAAAGACCCCAAGCGATAGCGAAATTGCTCGCGAAAGGAAAAAGACAATGGGATAGCGAGACCTGGCACGTGTTGTCGAACTTGTCATACATGAAGTGGGTGCCGTGAAAAATTGATGACCGAGTCGTAATAATAATAAATTGGGCAATGTGCCAAGTGTGCAAGGGGGGCCGGAATTGCACGTGTCAAGTCCATGACATTTGCATACATGAACATACATAGACCCGGCATGCGAGAATGTGAGAATCGGTGCATAAACATGTGATTGGCATATATGTGATTATGAGTGCCACTTATGTACTGTGATTATTATATATGGATCTGTCTAACTTGCGTGGTCTAAGAATGATTTGTTATTGTTGAATTGTGATTTAAATATCTATTTTCCGGTCGAGGAGATTGCATGTTAGCCTAGCCTAGGTTTAGGGGTTGAACTCACCGAGATTATCTCACGGTTGTGTAAATCGAAACATTTTTCAGACCCCCAAAGAAGACGATGCCGAGGTCACCACCTTTTTTGGAATACCACATTATATCCAGCAGTCGTCGAGCATGCACCTCGGTGGAGACGGACAGAATGATGAAGTGGCTGTTTGGTTTTGTCAGCTGTTGGTGTTTCCTTTTTGGTTGTAGTGAACATTGTAAAAAGGTTTTCGTTGGTAATGCCAGTGTATATATTTTTGAGGTGCTTGACTGCTATTTGATTGTTCTACCTTGATCTCATGTATTATATTGTATGGGTGTATATAATTAATTATATACGTTGCTTCCGCATGTGTTTGATCTTTGTATGGGCGTGGGTCGGCGGCGCTTCCTGGGAGCGTTTGCACCATAATCGATCATGGACGGGATGTTGTGTTCCGATGGGGTGCGGGCGTGACAGATTCTGATGTCTTTATAGATTATTTATTGGAGTGCTGGAGAGCAGAAGGCTTTCTGAGTGATGCAGTTGATTTTACCGAAGCTCGTGATCGGGGGCATGGCATATTGCATGAACTCATTGATGTTTCCTTGCTCGAAAAAAGTGAAAAAGTAAAGCATGTTAGAATGAACAAAGTGCTCCGGAACATGGCACTCAAAATTTCGTCGGAAGGCAAGAATTCTAAATTCTTGGTGAAAGCTTGTGAAGGGCTGAAAGAGGCCCCTAATGAAGAAGATTGGAAAATGGCAAACCGCATATCTCTGATGGATAACCACCTGTGCACATTACCAGGAACAGTAGATTGCACTTCTCTCCTAACCCTGATGCTGCAAAGAAATTATGAACTGGCATTAATTCCAGACGCATTTTTTGGATCTATGGAAAAGCTCCGTGTTCTAGATTTGCATGGCACTCGGATCACATCCTTGCCATTATCAATGTTGTCCTTGACAACTCTAAGAGCACTTTATCTAAATTCTTGCAGCTTTTTAGCCGAACTTCCTATTGACATGAAGGCACTGGTACATCTGGAGGTTCTTGATATCCGAGGTACTGGAATTGACTATTTGCCGGTTCAGATTGGGGACTTGCTTAATTTGAGATGCTTGCGGATTTCCTTATCCAATTCGTGTATGAGACGGGTGATCGAGGGACGGTCAAGAATCACGGATATTGGTCACAATGTCATCTCAAAGGTTTTCTTTGTTGGAACAGCTGAGCATCGATGTGCATCCTAATAACCAATGGTGGGATGTGGTTGTAAAGGCTATTACACAAGAAGTGGCCACCTTGACACGCTTGACTTCTCTATCATTTTGTTTTCCTTCCGTCGAGTATCTGAAAATTTTTGTCACTAGTAGCTCACTCTCGAAGAATATCTGCTTCACCTTCCGATTTTCCGTTGGTTACCATGCAGCGAAAAGAAAGGACGGAAGTATAAAACAATTTCCCGCCAAGCCAACCTTGAATAACAACACAGAAGTTCTAATCAATCTATCTAGTACCCTTAGTAGTATTACTTTATGTGAAACAAACCAACAATTAAAAGAGAGAACAACTTTTTGAAGCCTGCTATTGAAATCTACAGAAGTCCTTCAGCATTAAAGCCTTCAAACAACTCAAATCCAGTGTCCTACGGTTCTCACAAAGGGAAAAAAGTTAGGCTGAATCTATGATAACCTATTTACGATAGATTGACAGCATCCTCTCGTCAAATTTTGACTTAACATCTTTTAAAATTCTACAAGTACAAAAAAATCGAAATTGAGTATAAGATATAGAGTATAAGATATATCCCACTCTCTAATAACTACAATTAGCCAAGATTTGATATCCACAACGCATTTTCCTGAAACTTCAACATCAACTAACAAGAAATGCCCCTACGAACCGATTATTTGATGTTCTCGACAACCCAGAACATCAATTCAAACGACCTTGCCAACCACATGTACAAAACATAAATACACGGTCGACAGGGGAACTCCAGCGACAATGCTATATGCTCACTCCATCATGAAGGTACCACCAGATCCTCCCAAAAACCGATAGAAGAACACAACAAAATGAGATGACCACTACTACGAGATCCAATCGGGACCATGGATCAAGATTGAACCATCATCATCGCATCATATCGAGAACAATACCCAAGACCCAATTCAACCATTGAAATGGGCAAACACCGATCGCTTCGAGTAGCATCACCGACGGCATTTAACGGAAAAAAGAAGAAGAAGATCGGGATTCAATCGGCGCCAGGGCCTAGAACGCGGGACCAAACCAAAACCCGAATGAACCCAAAAATGGAAAGACCCCCCGAACGAGCGATAGCGAAATTGCTCGCGAAAAGGAAAAAGACAATGGGATAGCGAGACCTGGTACGTGTTGTCGAACTTGTCATACATGAAGTGGGTGATGATGCTGGTCTTGCCCACGGACTGGTCTCTGAGGAAGACGATCGCTAGTTGCAGATCCGGAGCTCTGGAAGAAGATGACAGATCGCGTCGCACTATCACGATAAACAAGGTTTGCGGCGGGCTTGGAGCAAGAAGAACAAATAGCTCTTGTTTGTTTTGGGTGGGCTTGTTTCAAATGGGTTCGAGTAGATCCAAAACAAGCTTTAGCCTTGTTTGTACTGCTACCCAAACAATTTAAGGCCAACCCAACCCAATGCGAAAATTCTCTATTTGGGTGGGGTCGGTCGGGTCATGTTTGAGCGGGTATTTTGACACCCCTACCCCGATAGACCCGACTCAAACTTGTGTTTCGTCACCCTTGTTCCGTGATTTCCACTCGATCGGGCCCCTCCCCGGACTACCAAGGGACTCCGGCGTCAACGGACCCTTGCGCCCGGGACGACGTCGGAGCTTGGTGGCGACAATCGGCGACCATGACCAACGCCGTCACCCCCGGCCCGCCCTTTTTCGACTCACCTCAAGCTACACACAAAACATACAACAAACGACAATCGGGATGGCAAAATAGGACTGAATAAAGCTTGAATCATCATGATAAAATAACAACACGTCCGAAAGCGGAATGGCGGAAGAACGGATGCAGCAAAGCAGATCTCATTCGAGCATTTCATCGAACACTTGGCGGGTGCCAATCGAGAACTAAAAAAAAAACGAGCAAATTGAGTCTCAAATACACAACCACAAATAACACAACATTGAGGACAATAACCACGGCGAGCGGGAAGGCTCACCGGCGCTCGAATCTGCGTGCGGTCGGGGCGTGGCGAGTCTGGCCCGGTCGGTCGAGACCCAAAAAACAGAATGTGATTTGAGGCGAAACAAGGGGAGTAGGCGAAGCTCCCTATTCGGCTGGCGGTGGTGAGCGGCCTATGCCCTGTCATCTCGCGCACTTTCAAGCCGAGATCCTTAAGAAATCGACCCCAAATCAAGCAAAACTTGGTGAAAACTCAGATCTAAACTTATCAAAAAAATGACATGGGGAAGGAAGGGCGATTCTCGGCCACGACACCAACGAAAAGTCTTAGGGGATGTGGCTGAGAGTTCTCTCTTAAATCTCTCTCGGAAGCTCTCGGTCTTCTCTCTGTGGATCTCTCTCTCTTCTCCCTCCCTCTCCACTAGAGCTCCCCCACTTTTTAACGTCCGGAGAAGGAGGATGCTTTGCTCCTCCTCCCCTTCAATGACGCTCTCCCTCCATTCGAGCTCGGGGAGCCATGGATTAGTGTGCCCTCCCTTGTTTGTGCTCGTGCCATTAGCCGATCTTCTTCTCGGGGGTTGAATCACGCCCGTTTTTTTTGCTAAAAAGGCTATGGGATCTCTTGGTCCTTGCGCGTCGAGGTGCAGCGTTGCGCCATCGCTTCTCGCTGTAGCTTCACCTCCTCGTGCAGAGCACACCTTCATTTTGTCTGTCCGGCTTCTAGCTTCAATCTTACGCTCGTCGCATCGTCTTCTTCGTTTTCCTTTTCACGCTAATGCACGATGCAAGGTTGAAGTGGGCAGTGTTGACTAATTCAATGACTAATTCAATCTTTGGCCTCTCCTTTTTTTTTTTTAATTTAAAATTTAAATTTAAAATTTAAAATTTTTAAATTTGTTTTAATTTAATAAATTTTTTTACAATAGTGGTGCTGCACTGGCCAGCATTGAATAATGTTGGTCCCCCCTTTTTTTTTAAAAAAAATTTAAAAAAATTTTTTAATAATTTTTAAAATTTTTACAAGGAAAGCATGTCCTAATATGCCTTTTTTTTTTTTAATGTAAATGCACCTAAAGTCTATATGTCAATTAATTTCATGAAAATATTTTTGTTTAGGGGTTAAAAAATTAATCCCTAATTTTCTTATGCAATTAAACCTTAGATGACTAGGCAAAATTTAGGTGTCAACACTAATCTATGGAACATTATCGGTTGTCATGTAATCATGTGGAATTGACTTATTTACCCGAGCACGTGATTTGGTGAAATTGACTTAAGATCGTTTGGGTTTAGTATAATGATTGTGCGGAATCACCCGCAATATAACTATATATACTTTCGATTAATCGATTCGAACTTTTCACTGATTGACCCGCTGATGTCATAATGTCATCCCACATCGATCCTTATGGTTGAGCTATTTTCCATGATCGAGTACTCTAGTCGATCGCATTGTCCAACCCTCGATTGCCTTTCCTAATCGAATAGTTGACCCATGAACGATTCGTGAATTGACTCATGGTCTAATCCTGCTATTAGAGCATTGACAGTTTAAGCCACTTCACTTGCCTAACTAGGTTCCGAATTGAGGATGTCACATTTAATGTTCTAATTTTTCCTAAAACTTTGATTGTTTAACCAAGAGAAGATGCTAGAGATAAGCACAAAACAATTTTCGTGTTTGACACTAGAGACCGGAGGCGAGGTATCACGGTTTGGACCACTATGTCATGTATCGCTAAATTATGAATCTAATGTTTTAACTTTATATTTGCTCATTGGGGTTAATTTATGATATGCATAAACAATTGCAAAAAAAAAAAATATCTAGATTTGCAAATGGGACCTATAATATAAACTTAAAATTTGCAAAGGACTTTTTAGCAACCAGCTTAATTTGCACCCTTTTTGTGACATTCCTCCTCCGATTTTCACCCATTTTGGGATCTATGAAAACGTAATGGCGAGGTGCTTATAGTAAAATCACCCGAGAACCGATCACCTGTTATTTTAAATTTTAAATTAGAGATTTCGCTTAGAAACGCACTCGATCGAATTTGGCCGTTATTTAGAGCCCGAACTTTGTGTCAGAATTTCTGAATTCTAATGAATTTAATTGGACGGTGTCGATATTATTATTGTTAATTAAATATCTATTTTCCGGTCAGGGAGATTACATGTTAGCCTAGCCTAGGTTTGGGGGTTGAACTCATGAGATTATCTCACGGTTGTGTAAATCGAAATATTTTTCAGACCCCGAAGTTATGCGATGCCGAGGTCACCACCTTTTTTTTGGAATACCACATTATATCCAAGATGCGTCGAGCATGTACCTCGGTGGAGGCGGACAGAATGATGAAGTGGCTGTTTGGTTTTTGTCAGCTGTTGGTGTTTCCTTTTTTGGTTGTAGTGAACATTGTAAAAAGGTTTTCGTTGGTAATGCCAGTGTATATATTTTTGAGGTGCTTGACTGCTATTTGATTGTTCTACCTTGATCTCATGTATTATATTGTATGGGTGTATATAATTAATTATATCGTTGCTTCGCATGTGTTTGATCTTTGTATGGGCGTGGGTGGCGGGCGCTTCTGGGGGCGTTGCACCATAATCGATCATGACGGGATGTTGTGTTCCGATGGGGTACGGGCGTGACAGATTCTGATGTCTTTATAGATTATTTTTGGAGTGCTGGAGAGCAGAAGGCTTTCTGAGTGATGTAGTTGATTTTACCGAAGCTCGTGATCGGGGGCATGGCATATTGCATGAACTCATTGATGTTTCCTTGCTCGAAAAAAGTGAAAAAAGTAAAGCATGTTAGAATGAACAAAGTGCTCCGGAACATGGCACTCAAAATTTCGTCGGAAGGCAAGAATTCTAAATTCTTGGTGAAAGCTTGTGAAGGGCTGAAAGAGGCCCCTAACGAAGAAGATTGGAAAATGGCAAACCGCATATCTTTGATGGATAACCACCTGTGCACATTACCAGGAACAGTAGATTGCACTTCTCTCCTAACCCTGATGCTGCAAAGAAATTATGAACTGGCATTAATTCCAGACGCATTTTTGGATCTACGGAAAAGCTCCGTGTTCTAGATTTGCATGGCACTCGGATCACATCCTTGCCATTATCAATGTTGTCCTTGACAACTCTAAGACACTTTCTAAATTCTTGCAGCTTTTAACTGAACTTCCTATTGACATGAAGGCACTGGCACATCTGGAGGTTCTTGATATCCGAGTTACTGGAATTGACTATTTGCCGGTTCAGATTGGGGACTTGCTTAATTTGAGATGCTTGCGGATTTCCTTATCCAATTCGTGTATGAGACGGGTGATCGAGGGACGGTCAAGAATCACGGATATTGGTCACAATGTCATCTCAAAGGTTTTCTTTGTTGGAACAGCTGAGCATCGATGTGCATCCTAATAACCAATGGTGGGATGTGGTTGTAAAGGCTATTACACAAGAAGTGGCCACCTTGACACGCTTGACTTCTCTATCATTTTGTTTTCCTTCCGTCGAGTATCTGAAAATTTTGTCACTAGCAGCTCACTCTCGAAGAATATCTGCTTCACCTTCCGATTTTCCGTTGGTTACCATGCAGCGAAAAAGAAAGGACGGAAGTATAAAACAATTTCCGCCAAGCCAACCTTGAATAACAACACAGAAGTTCTAATCAATCTATCTAGTACCCTTAGTAGTATTACTTTATGTGAAACAAACCAACAATTAAAGAGAGAACAACTTTTTGAAGCCTGCTATTGAAATCTACAGAAGTCCTTCAGCATTAAAGCCTTCAAACAACTCAAATCTAGTGTCCTACGGTTCTCACGAAGGGCAGAAAGTTAGGCTGAATCTATGATAACCTATTTACGATAGATTGACAGCATCCTCTCGTCAAATTTTGACTTAACATCTTTTAAAATTCTACAAGTAACAAAAAATCGAAATTGAGTATAAGATATAGAGTATAAGATATATCCCACTCTCTAATAACTACAATTAGCCCTTGTTCCGTGATTTCCGAACTTGTCTCATGAAGTGGGTGATGATGTTGGATCGGCCCCTCCCAGACTACCAAGGGACTCCGGCGTCAACCAGACCCTTGCGCCAGACGACGGCAGAGCTTGGTGAGCGACGGCTTGTTCCGTGATTTCCACCGATCGGCCGACGACCATGACCAACGCCGCCCCCCACCCCAACGCCCCCCCTCCCTCCCCCTTTCGACTCACCTCAAGCTACGCACAAAACATACAACAAACGACAATCAGGATGGCAAAATAGGAATGAATAAAGCTTGAATCATCATGATAAAATAACAACACGTCCCGGAATGGAATGACGGAAGAACGGATGCAGCAAACAGATCTCATTCGAGCATTTCATCAAACACTTGGCGGGTGTCAATCGAGAAATAAAATAAAACGAGCAAACTGAGTCTCAAATACACAACCAAAAAATAACACAACATTGAGGACAATAACCACGATAGCCGGGGAAGGCTCGCCGACGCTCGAATCCGCGTACGGTCGGGTGCCAGCGAGTCACAGCCCCGGTTAGTCGAGACCCAAAAACAGAATGTGATTTGAGCGAAACAGGGGGGAGTAGACGAAGCTCCCTATTCGGCTCGTCGGTGGTGAACGGCCTATGCCCTGTCACCTTGCGCGCTTTCAAGCCAAGATCCTTAAGAAATCGACCCCCAAATCAAGCAAAACTTGGTGAAAACTCAGATCTAAACTTATCAAAAAAATGACGTGGGGGGAAGGAAGGGCGATTCTCGGCCACAACACCAACCGAAGAGTGCTGGGGGATGTGGCCGAGTTCTCTCTCTCTCAAATCTCTCTCTCGGAAGCTCTTGGTCTCCTCTCTGTGGATCTCTCTCTGTTCTCCCTCCCTCTCCACTAGAGCTCCTCCACTTTTTAACGTCCAGAGAAGGAGGAAGCTCTGCTCCTCCTCCCCTTTCCCTACGACGCTCTCTCTCCATTTCGAGCTCAGGGGAGCCATGGATTAGTGTGCCCTCCCCTGTTTGTGCTCGTGCCATCAGTCGATCTTCTTCTCGGGGGTTGAATCATGCCCGTTTTTTGCTAAAACGGCTGTGGGATCTCTTGGTCCTTGCACCGTCAAGGTGCAGCGCTGCGCTACTGCTTCCCGCTGCAGCTTCGGCCTCCTCGTGCAAAGCACACCTTCATTTTGTTTGTCCTGGCTTCTAGCTTCAGTGTTCTGCTTTTGCATCGTCCTCTTCGTTTTCCTTTTTCACGCTAATGCACGATGCAGGGCCAGTGAAGTGGGCCAGTGTTGACTAATTCAATGCTGGCCTCTCCCTCTTTTTTTTTAATTTAAATTTAAAATTTAAAATTTAAAATTTAAGATTTAAAATTTAAAAATTTAAAAATTGTTTTAATTTGATAAATTTTTTTACGATAGTGGTGCTGCACTGGCCAGCATTGAATAATGCTGGTCCCCCCCTTTTTTTCGAAATTTAAAAAAAAATAATAATTTTTTTAAATTTTTTTAATTAATTTTTTTAAATTTTTACAAGGAAAGCATGTCCTAATATTCCTTTTTTTAATGTAATTGCACCTAAAGTCTATATGTCAATTAATTTAATGAAAATATTTTTGTTTAGGGGTTAAAAATTAATCCCTAATTTTCTTATGCAATTAAACCTTAGATGACTAAGCAAAATTTAGGTGTCAACACTCATCTATGGATAATTATCGATTGTCATGTAATTGTGTGGAATTGACTTATTTACCCGGAGCACGTGATTTGGTGAAATTGACTTAAGATCGTTTGGGTTTAGTATAATGATCGTGCGGAATCACCTGCAATATGACTATATATACTTTCGACGAATCGATTCCGAACTTTTCACTAATTGACCCGTGACATCATAATGTCATCCCACATCGATCCTTATGGTAGAGCTATTTTCCATGATCGAGTACTCTAGTCAATCGCATTGTCCAACCCTCGATTGCCTTTCCTAATCGAATAGTTGACCCATGAACGATTCGTGAATTGACTCATGGTCTAATCCTGCTATTAGAGCATTGACAGTTTAAGCCACTTCACTTGCCTAACTAGGTTCCGAATCGAGGATGTCACATTTAATGTTTTAATTTTTCCTAAAACTTTGATTGTTTAACCAAGAGAAGATGCTAGAGATACGCACAAAAACAATTTCGTGTTCGACACTAGAGACCGGAGGCGAGGTATCACGGTTCGGACCACTATGTCATGTATCGCTAAATTATGAATCTAATGTTTTAACTTTATATTTGCTCATTGGGGTTAATTTATGATATGCATAAACAACTGAAAAAAAAATATCTAGATTTGCAAATGGGACCTATAATATAAACTCAAAATTTGCAAAGGACTTTTAGCCACTAGCGAATTTGCACCCTTTTAACCAGGCAAATAAATATTGTGTACAAATGAATTTAGCAACGAAATTTTCATGGTGGAAAAGTTGCAAGTAAATTCACATGAACTTTTAGCCACGAAAAGTTTAGTAGCCTGATGCGTCGATTTGTTTCGTGGCAAAAAGTATATAGACTTTTAATAAGGAATGTGGTGTTGCCAAGAAATATTTCGTGAGCAAAGATAATTCAACCTCTACGGAATTTGACGCTTCGGTCACGAATTTTTCCTTGCCTAATGTGATTAGCCACGAGATTTTGTGCTGCCAAAGCTACGACAACTCACGAAATTTTCGTCACAAAAGGTTGGCCCTTTAGGTTGAGCTTCTATTTCACGCCTTTTGCCGTGAATTATCTTCGTGGTGAAAAGTATACTTTCGGCTACGAAATTGCTCGATCTCGACAAGGTCTACTGCTGCATGCCTTCAGCTACGACTGATCAGCCACGAAATTCCAGGCTTCTATCCACCGAATTCCGCCGCGGTGAAAGGTTAATTTTTTTGTAGCGCCCACTCAACATTAACAATGGAAAACAAGGTTGATAAAGACGTGTGCGGAGGACACTTTTTTATACTGACAGAATGTAATAATCAGTAACAAGCTTGGAAGCAGTGGGAAGGACAAAACAAGGATGGAAGGCAAGTCAACTGTTCAATAGATATCATAGTAGCAGATAAAAGATATTGGATAACATTCATTCGCACCAAAAGAGCTCACTAGAAAAACAACGCGAATGTTGAATAGAATCCGGAGAAGACATCTCATGACAACACACATATATGCGAACAATCAAATCTTACACGCATAAGGGGGGACGCCAACAATTAAAAATACTCTGAAGTGACGTCACGTGAGGCTAAAATCTTCAAGGGTTGGTGGCTGGAGTTGGAGCGAGGAAAGGAATAGAGGGAATCTTAGCGGGAGAAGTAGGGATGCTTGGCATTGGTGGCAACATGGTAGGTGCGGTTGGCAAGCTCGGAAGCGGCGGCAGAGTAGTTTCGGGTGGTGTTGGTTGTGTGGCGAGCGGCGCCGGCTGTGTGGGCTGAGCCCGGGTCGTTGGGATGGCAGCCATTGGTAGCATGGTGACCTTTGGCAATGTCGGCATGGTCGGCAGCGCAGGCAATGATGTTGGTAAAGTTGGTACGGTGGGATGAGACGGAATGAATGCCATAGTTGTTTGAAGCAGATGACGAGCTCCGGAAACTCATATTGATGGTCGAGAAAATTAGGGTGATGAAGAGAACAAAGCCCTTAGAGGAAGAAGCCATATCGGTATATGGAGTCTGGATATTGTGCTGTGATAGGCTCAAAGGACTTGAAATCAATGAGCTGAGAGGAATGGAATGGCTAATTGTGTCTGTGTAAATGGAGGAAGGGGATGGGAGTTTATATAGCAAGAGATAGTCACGTAGAATTTTGGGTTGTGATGATAAGTTGGTGACTGGTTTTTGGGTTTGGTTAGGACAGAAAAACAGAACATCTCTTTATAGGTTCTTTGTTAGCTCACAACCTCAGCCCAATCTTCCACCGGCCAAAACGAAAAACAAAGGTCAAATCTGTTGTTCTTGTTCTGCCAGATGGCCACGCTTTCATGAAGTCAAGCTTCTGGATTTTAACATATCATTCTGGGGTTTCTACGTGTTGCCTCGACTGATTCCTCGGATACTTTCGACATTGTCAATGTCATTTGGGGTGAACTCCTAGTCCTTGAAGAAGTTAAGACTTGTGGGACTTCAACAACCCAATCGAGCCCAAAATACGAAGATAAGTTTATGTTCATTGAAACATGTGACAATGCAACTGCATAAGTCTAGCATGTTTGACGTCATATGGAAACGATGATAACTATGTTAATGACATTTCATTGAAGTTTTTTTTCTCCTCTATTTTTTCAAAATTGTACATAGCTACCACGGATGATGCCGGCATTGTGAAACATTTTCCTTAGTTTATTTAATAGAATGAGCTACGTAAACCAAATATATGGTGCAAGGACTCAACTTCACATAAAAATCCTTAGTGTTCTCCTTAAGCAATTAGAAAGGGTTGAAGAACAAATGGTGTCTTTACCCCAACTAGAATTGCCATCAAAATTTGGGGGGAACATCCTCAAGTCCATATGGTACTCCTCTTCATGTCTCGATGTATTTCAGCCGCAGTTGATCAAAATCTCATTTTTATAAATTCACAATTTCTCGAGTAACGAAAAGGAGCTCCGTACCGGATGGAGGATCCACACCCGAAATTTATGTCACTGCAAATTCATCCGAAACAATGTGGAATGACATTTCGGAGATCTCCAGCAAATTACATGGCAAATGAACCCACCAAAAAAACAATCAATCAGGGAGAAACATACTGCTCTCCTTAAATTCCAATCAATCGTATCCATCTTTTAACTCCATAAAAATGATGTTAGTAGTGATGGACTTCCAAATTAGACAGAGAAATCAACTCCATTTGATTATCTAGCTAAAAGCAACCGTTATAAAATGTTCGATAGGGCATAAACACATGCGTAGTAATACACCATTTTATATGAATGTGGAAGAGATAGGTTGAGGAACGATGTCAATTCAGGATAGATGTAGCACTTTTTTTGGTTAAGTTGCTTTTCTATTTGAATCTTCTCCTCATAAATCAAATTGATTTTACTGCACGTAACAATGAGTTTGGAAGATGGAAAAAAACACAACAAAATGTCAGTCTAGTCACAAATCGATACATATATATCATAAATACATAGGTACATCGCAATGGAAAAGACTTTTATTCACACCCACAGATCTCCCTAGAAAACAATATGAATGATCCATAGAATCCCAAAAGACGTCATAACACAAGACATGTGTATCCGAACAATTATACAAACAAAAGGAGGCACTTCAACATATGAAAAATACTCTCAAGTAACCTAAGACGGTACTAAAATCTTCAAGGGCTCTTGGCTAGAGGAGGAAGGAAAGGAATAGAAGGGATTTTAGGGAGAGAAGTAGAGATGCTTGGCATTGGCGGCAAGGTGGTTGGCATGGTTGGCAAGCTTGGAAGGAGCGGTAGAGTGGTTGGCATGGTTGGCAAGCTTGGTACTTTTTGATTGGGTGGTGGGCAAGATGAATGAGTGAGTACCTGAGGAAAGGAGGTGAGGAAACCTTGGGATGACGCGGGGAGACCTCGGCGATGTAGATGGTGGCGATCATGGGAGCAAAGCTGACACTGACTTGGGTGACAGCGGCCCGACAGAAGAAAGGCTTTGATGGGAAGGAAGCTCATGAGGAAGCTTTTGAGTAAGAGGAAAACCCCTACCAACATGATGGTGTAGCGGCGGCCAATTTTCTGGTCAAAGATCTGCCCTACCATTATCGACATGAAGAGAGAGAGCGCATGCAAGATCACCGCCTGGTACTCAACCTACCTATGGGGATTCCTCTTGTCTTTGTCTATGTGCACTAGTGCCTCACTCACCATTCATCGTCTCAGGAGGGCTCCTAGGAGGACTCCCTTGAGGACGGCTTGCCCGAGGACTGGAGTCATTGATCGCCTGAGTACTAAAGTGCTTGATCACCTAAGGATTGGGGTCCTCGATCGCCTGAGGATTGGAGTTCTTGATCATCTCTAGTTGGTCTATTTGATTGGCACTAGTGTCACTAGATGTGTTTAATGGTATTTGCAAAGTAAGTATTGGCAATTTATCAAAAGTCATTCTGTGGCATATATACTATCAAAAACATAGGGTTTGTGAAAATCTAGGTATTCTTACATGGTTGAGTTTACTTATATAATCAACACTACGCATCTAGAGTTATATTTCTCAAGGCTACAGCCGTTCCATTATCCGAATCTGCATGAAAATATGTCAGAAGTAGAAACATATTTTCCTAAAACGATATTTCTCTATTTTTAAGTGTGAACTCATCATTCATGCATTATGTATCCCTTGGTATCTTCATCAGCCCCTCTAATTCCATATAACAAGCTATTGCATTTAAAAAGTCATGTATTATTTGTCATTAACACTGGATACTTAAAACTTAATTTTGGTATAAAAGAATCGGATAATCCAAAAATAACTATCCCATTCTTCTAATCATGAATGCAACATTCAATCCACTGTCACTAGCTTATGCAATAATCTATTTAAAAAATACCTTTTGAAATTTTCCATCTAAATTTCCCCATTCATCGTGTCTTCTTCCTACGGTCTTTTTTCCTGCAATGCCAAGGGGCAACCACAGAGCTTGCTTCGATATGTTTTAAATGCCTGTTTTTAGTCTTGAAGATGGTTGAAGAATAGATATAAGGGCCTCACGTAACCACTCGCTCACGATCCAATCTCTAAGTTTTCAATCCCCCAGGCGATCACATCTTCTCCTTAAAAGATCAAGTTTATTTATTTTAAACGCATCATCTCCTATTCAATAGTCTCCTTAAAGATCAAGTTCACCCACTCACCATCCCATTCAAATCTTCACCGAAATCCTTTTCCTAGTCCAAATAGGTGTGAAATAATGATGAGACGGTTGATCATAGTGCCCTTAATTGTACGCGAATCGATTCGTGATAGCATCGTGTGGGGGCCATGTGACTTGCGTGCGATGCATGACCTAAATGAAATGCAAATGCGAACTATGCAAACAATATATATATATATTTACGGATCAATTTCTTATGCATTAAGTGATCCGATAAAATAGTCAAAATTAGGTTTCTACAGGAATCGATGCTTAATTGTTCTATGCAATGACAACCTAAAAGAGTCATCAAAATTAAGGTGCCAACATGAGTGTAAATAAAAAAAAAAAAACAAATTGACATTCACATAGCAACATTAATACATCACCGAGTTGTAATGTATTTTTTTTTTTTTTTGGCATGTACACAACTTGGAAAACATCAAGAAGCCTTTACCCACTTTTGCCCTACCTAGACAAATATATGTTTGTATCACCTAAACATAGTACCGAAAGATCACTCCTCTTGATTCATACACTAATGCTCTTAAGTAATGTTGTCCTGTGGTTGGCAGGGTTCTTCCTTTGGCATTCACAAACTTTATGCTAAGAGTGCTTTCAACTTAAGAAAAATTGTTGCTCCAATAAATTAGGCTTGGGTTGGACTATGGTTCATTACTTATGAAATTAGGAAAGTGGGCAATGAGGTTTCTTT
This sequence comes from Syzygium grande, assembly GCA_024733475.1. Classification (NCBI taxonomy): domain Eukaryota; kingdom Viridiplantae; phylum Streptophyta; class Magnoliopsida; order Myrtales; family Myrtaceae; genus Syzygium; species Syzygium grande. The sequence continues at coordinate 33,754,676 of JAMXDD010000009.1, forward strand.
GGAAAGACTTGCGACTTTTTTCTTTCTTTCTATCTCATTAATTGTTATTGTTTTTCACCTATGCGGCCAAAACAAGATCCAAATTCTTTAAAGTACAAGGAAATTTTTGCTTTGTATTATAGTACAAATTAAAACTTTATATTTTGTTCAATTTTTACTTTCAATTTTGAGTTATTAATTTTTTATTTGGGAACAATATCCACAATCTTTTTCTTTGGCAATAATATCCACTATTTTAAAAGTTGCAACTGAATTTTTCATAAATTTCTTATTCTTTGAATCTTATCACTTTGATTGTTTCTGTAAATAAGACAATAAAATTTGTTCAGTAAGTCTCTGTATGAATGATTCTAGACAATCGAAAACTTCTTTGAATATTTCCTCAACAGATTAGTATAAATCACATCTATAACCAATTTTCCGTAAGTTTGTTAAACGTTTCTAGGTTTAAATTATTTCTTTATATAGATTCCCAGATCCTAAGGGCAATATTGGTGAGGAGATACAAAACTAACTGTTGTGATAGTTAAAACCATATAGGATTAGTTCAAGTAGGAATAAAACTAATATTATTTGCTGATACCATTATCGCCCTCAATATATAAAAGACTTTTGATTGGTCTAATTTGAATTTTTATTGTTTCTGTTAAGGATATCTAGGCGGTTATAAGTTGTATTGGCCTTGGAGTGATTTTCATAGAGGACTTGGAGTCTATCTAGATAATTTTTCTTAGCTTCAGGATCAATTATCCGATCTGCAGTATTTAAAAGAAATTCTTGTTTTTTTCGTTAACATGTTTATTTTAGGTGTTGATTCATTGGGAGAGAGATCTTCAGCTTCTGATTCCGAAGAGATTTCATTTTCAGTAATTTGAAGGTCTTCTTCCTCAAGAAAATCTTCCGAAGAAGAGTCATATCGCCCTCTCTATGGTTTTAACCATCAGTCTTTTTATTAAAAGAACTTCAATATATATAGACACACAAATTAGAACGTTAGTTATCTGAAGATGTCTTCCACTCATTATAAGAATTGTTTTTGCTGCATTCTTCATAAGGGGGCTACAATTTAGACGCCACCTAAATAATTGAAGATCTTTTTCATCAAATATTTGCAAACAAAGGAGGATCAATTACGTAACTCCTACGGTCTTTATTATTCCCTCCATATTGAGTGGTGGATACTAATAAGCTTTCAAAATGCTATTGAATGTGTGCTTTTACAAATGTAAATGTCGTCAATAAGCCATGCCATCGAATATGATTTTACATTGCATTTTATTTTAAGTTCTGTTCTGATTTTCTAAAACAATTGTAACTCGCAAATGTTTTCATCTATTAAATACGAGAATATGCATTCAAAAATTTACACCAGCTTTGTTTCAAGTATTCCTTGCACAACTATATTCAACAAGTACGCTTTCATTGATAAATTTTTAGATCTATTTGAAAATATAATATCCTGAAATACTATTGAAATTTGTAAGTATCCCTCTCGATATGCCATCTAGTAATTCTTCAGTTTCGTGCTTATTTTAAAAGTCAAAATATTTGTCTATCCGCACTTTCCAGTTTCCACTTCGGTCGGTTTCCCAATTTTCCTAGTACTTAGTTTGTTTTCTTCTTTGGGTCGGTGGAGCATTTAGTTTAATTGGCTCCTCTATCACGACTCTTCTTTTTATACTTGTTCTTTGTCCCAATCGTTCTAGCAAGTGACAAATATCGAGACTATGCTCCATATAAATAATTCAGAAATGTTCTCAGGAGGGCACGGCTTATCAATCTCCTGGCATGTTAAATAAGTGATATAACTTATGCCCCCAAGAAAATTGATATAACTTGGATGTTTCTCACCATTTCATTTCTCTAACTTTTAATGCGAAATTTCACTTTTGCTCAAGTATACTAGCAAATGCTCGTGTATGTTGCATGTGTCAGAAATTGTCATTTGAAATTTTGAACAAAACCACCGGATTATGACATACCCGAATCATTAAAACAAAAAATTGAATTATTGGCGAAACTACAAAATCCAAAGATTAGGTTTATGAAGAAAGATAAAGTATTTCAAGATATGAAATTGCAAGTGAATGTTATCATACGATAGAAATCATTCAAATGTTTATATTCAAACACACGAGAGATAGAACAGTATTGTAAACTTCCCATTAATCCATGGATATGAAATTTGGAAAATAAGTAATTTGAACTATTTGGGGAAAAAAGATCCAAATCCTTAAAAGTAAATGGAAATTTTTGTTTTGTATTATAGTAAATATGAAAACTTTATATTTTGCTTAAATTTTTACTTTCACTCAGACCAAACATGAGTTCTTATGGAACTCGGAATTTTCATTCCATTGTAAGTATTTAGTTTCCATGTTTATTTATAAACTGTCCACCACAAATCTTAATTAACTACTAAATTTATAAGTACAATCAGAGTCCTTATGGCTGCATTGCATTTATATTGTCGCCTGATATTCTCAAATAACATATCTTTGCTTTTTACTTCATACTTCAAACTCAATTTAATCGAGATTTCTTATGTTTTAACTTCGCAGGACTCCTATATAAATTATTATACGTAAAACTCATTTACAATCGTCTTTCTCTCCTAGCGTCGTCAGCAACATCGTCGGATATTTCTCTACACCTCTGCATGTATGTCACCAGAATGTTGGAAATGACTTCAGTGGTCTGGTCGATTATTTTCAAGTCTAGATATTAGTCAAGTGCATACAAACTAACGATCACGTGACTCAGTTAAATTCAAACTATCATAGCGAACGGTCTGATTTATCTACTTTGGGAGTGGCCAGCATAACCGTCCTTCACAAAGTGACGATCTGACGATCAATGGTAAGCCACAAACATGTTTTGAGGAAACCGGTCAACTTCCTCAACCGGCTTAGATACTTTACCGTACGTTTCCTTTTCCTTTTCTTTTTATTTTTTACTTTTATCTTTTCATATCAGAAGCTCAAATTGAGAGACAAAATCGTAAGAGGTCCCGCGGAATCAATTTTCTTGAATATGAAGAAATTAAAAATAAATTAAATACCTAAATATAAATAATTACAAGTAGAAAAATATTATCACTTACCAAAAAGAAATCGTTAATGTCATTACATAATTTTTTTAAATTTAATAGATGAAAAAAACTCTCATGTTCTATGGTGTCGCGACACTTTCATCAGTAGCATCTTTGGTTGCATTGATCATCTCGTCTTCATCATCACCATTATTTTCAATAGTGAAGTTGTTTTCAATACGAACTCCATCCATCTGAACGAGATTAGGAAAAAAAAAAGGTTAAGCATTATATGCCTAAATTATATAGATACAAACTAAAATTCGACACCAAAGAAGTAGAGATTAACGAATCTTTCTCCACAGTTATGACTTATTCGATTACAAAATTCAACAATGAATATTATCACTTTTTTTTCTCATCATTTTCCATCTACTTTTAAGCTTGCACGTTTGTTTTTGCCAGAAAGAAAAAAGATAATATTCATGAACTTTGATCCTCACGTCTTAAGCTTCTTTAAGATGCTTGAACCATGTCAATCGGACTTCATACGTTAATTAAATTAGGTCCAAACAGAACCTGCTTGAATCTAAACTGAACTGTAATTGAATAAGTGATCCTCATAAGGCTCACTTCCCTTTATGTGATTGATTGAGAAACGGTGTCACTTGGCCTGATTGTGTGTTTAATTTCTTGCTTATGCATGTTTTTGCTAGATGAATGTTTAGTATCGATGCATGTTCAGCAGGTAGCCTGTGGTGGATACTTAGAATCGACCTTAGGGGTTAAGTGATATCGCTCATCGTTTTATAAATACAAATGGTGGCTGATTATCATTAATCATTAATCAGTCAATGTTAGTTGATTAAGTGGTTGGGTGATCGAAATGCATGAAAGGCAAAGGCCGACCCCGAAGCCAACTCAATGCTTTGATGAGTGGATGTCATTGCCTTGCTTTGATTATATGCTTGCATGTTACATGTTTAGAATGAGTGAGTTCAATAAAAATCGACATCACCAAGGCAGTCCATAGAGGTGGCCTGAGGACCTTGAGGGTGGAGATTAGCTCGCCTTCCAATTTTATTGAGTGTTTACTTTATGCTCCATCTTTTCAATGCATTGCTTGTTAATTTTTATCTTCTTAGGATTAGTTTAGAATCCTAAATGAAAAAACACAAAAACAAGATGCACGGACACTTAGTAAATTAGGACTTTGACATGAAAATGGTAAAACAAATGTATGGCCATTTAGACAACAACCAAACAGGTGAGCAGTACCAAAAGGGCATTAGTGGAAACATTAACGTAACTTAATCCCCGAACCTAGACATCTCTAGTTCGGTAAAAATTGAAACGAAATTGCCGCGTTTCAATTAAGTATTCTAGCCGTCCTTTGACAAAAGGCTAGTGGCGACTTCTAATTGATATGAACATAAGAAATAATCCCGTGTCGCGAGATATGGATTGATGGAAAATCCACGTTCATGATTAATGGACCCTATGGATAAAGAAAAGAATGACACTTCTTGAGCCGTCTTTCGGGATATGCCATTTGAAATGTTTCCACGAACAATTACCTCTAAATCTACACCCTAGGTTGCCTTCGAGGGGTAGGTCGCGACACCGGTCTAAGAGGAGATGGCACGTGTGGCGGCGCCTGGTGTCCGTTGGCGATGAAATTTTAGTATTTTGCTTGCCTGAGGGCGGCAAGTCTAATGTTGCTTATGATCTTTCGAAATGGGCATTGGAATTGTACCTAACAACAACTAAAAGCTTCAGTCTTGGTGGAGAGTCAGTAGCGATACGGCCGGTGTGGCTGGCATGGTGGCGGCCACTATGTAGTAAACTCGATGGGTCAAGTGACTTGGCTCTAATACCAAGTTAGGAATTGTGAATGAACAGAATATTATTTTTCTCTTCATTCACAGTTCCCAACTGAAGTGATTTTTCCATTAATTGTCCACGTGTAGATGACTTATTTTGTACCGAAATATTTTAGTTTTAACAACAAGCAGGAAAAAATGGAAGTGTAACATGAAATATTTTCTTTTAGCGGCAGTTAGTATGAAAGATATGATATAGTAAATGAAAAAGATTAGTAATGATGGACCACCTATAGATGGCAGCGTGAGAACTTCCTGCTGTGGTGTCGGGCATTCCTTACGGATGGCATTCGTAGAATGAATAACCAAAGAGAAACCGGCAAAGCAAGTTGTCCGGCTTCTCTTGCAATTTGTGGGGTGGTCAATATGCGCCCTCCCAATAATAGCTATGTTAGTTTCTCATTCTCCTTAATTCAATTAGATTTAACTGGCGTTCGGCCTGATTTGCCAAATATAAACAACGTGACAACTGACACCAACAAAATCTTCCAGAAAGCTGATCTGGGATACCTCAAACATAACTGCTGCTGGAAAGTTGATCTGGAAGGGACATTCGTTCATTCACGGAGAGGAGGAAAAGACGGACGACATTTTTACCCAAGGAAGACACCACCGAGAGCTCCGGGGACGAACACCAGAAGCACCCACCATTGCTTGCTTTCCGTCACTGCTCACCGGAGTCATAAGATTTGCGACCGAGAGAACCACAATAGAGAGCCCCAAAATATGCATCACTGACCTCACAAAAAATCCTCTGTCAAGGAGTTTGAGAAGTTTACGCCTCCAGGACATCAGCTTTCTAGTTTGATTGCCGCCTCGTGAAAAAATCCTCTCTCAATGGCCCGTGGGAACAATTACGCCTCAAAATGCACCATGGTGGCCTCCATTACCTCCATTCTGCTCGGTGTTTGTAAGTCCTCTCTCTCTCTCTATTTGTCCAACATTGTGAAGCATGGGAAGACTCACCTCCATTCTGCTCGGTGTTTACTTGGGAATGTTGTGATGACAAACAAGATTTTCCTATTTCTTCCAAATTTTGGCAGACATAAAAGTGATGAGTGGGTCAGCGGTACATATAAAACAGGACTTGAATATAACCGACGTTCAGCTTGAAAACCTGATGGGGATTTTCAAAAGTCATCATCGCTCCTTGGGTCGGCGATGGCGGGGTGGACCGCCGACTTGAAAGGCCGCCGCTACACTATTGTGTTTGCGGGGGCCATCTTGTCCATCGGGCCCCTCCTCACGGCCATTGTCCCCAGCTACGCCGTCTTCCTTATAGGCCACTTTATAGCCAATATCAGTGTCGGCTACGTCCTCGTGATCGTGCCTGTCTATATTGCCGAGGTATCCCCTGCCTTCTCCCGCGGCAACCTAACCTCATTCCCTGAGGTACTCAATCCTTTCCTTTCCTTTTTTTTCACCTATTTTTGTCGCGTCTTTATCATTTCTTTTATTGTAATCAAATTATCTTTTTCATGTTGAACCAGCATTTTCGTGGGAAAAATTAAATTTAGAAAAGTGATTACTTTTTTATGTCGTTTCGGTGTTCAGATGTTCATCAACGTCGGTACCATCCTCGGTTACATCTTCAACTATTTTTTCTCCAACCTCCACCTCGACCTTGGATGGAGTGTCATCCTTGGCCTGGGAGTAATCTCCCTGGTCTTGCTCGCCATTAGGGTTCTCGACATGCCAGAGTCCCCCATTGGCTTATCATGCAGGGTCACCTGGATGATGCGGAGTTGATCCTCGCCAAGACCTACGACTCCAACGCGGAGGTTGTGCTCCGATTCACCGACATCAAGCGGGCTGCCGGCCTCCCGAGCACTGCAATGAGGCTGTTGTCAATGTCACCACGTTGGGCATCTGTGAGGGCGTATGGCGGGATTTCCTCATCCACTCGACCCCGTCCGTGCGGCACATGCTTATTTGCGTCGGTGTCATCCACTTCTTTCAACAAGTCTTTGCTATTGACACCGTACTCTTCATTTTCGAGAAGGCTGAAGTCATCTCCTCCAGCGATAAGCTGCCCATGACCTTGGCAGTTGACATCCTGAAGACAATATTCATCCCCGTCGTTGCCTTCCTCATTGACGGCATTGGTCGGCGGCCGTTGCTATTGTTCAGTATAAGCGGGATGATTGTATCACTGGCCTCCCTTGGAACGTGGCTTACATTCATCGACCAAAGCAACACAAAGCCTACGAGGGCAGTGGCCATGAGCATCGTTTCGGTGCTATTCCATGTGGTCTTTTTCTCGGTCGGGATGGGACCAGTCACGACGGTGTATACCTCAGAGATCTTCCCGCTGAGGATGCGGGCACAGGGGTGTGCCATCGGTGTCACCGTGAGCCAAGCGGTGAGCCTAATATTATTCATGAAGTTCTTTCAACTGTACAAGGCGATCACCCTCGGTGGGACCGCCTTCTTGTTCGCGGTGATCGCGCTCTTGGCATGTGTGTTCGTCTACAAGTTGGTGCCGGAGACGCGAGGACGGACACTGGAGGAGATGGGGTTGTTTTTCGGTAAATATACTAGGTGGAGGTTTGCGGCGAGCGAGATTGAGATGCAAAGAACAGCCATGCAACTGAGACATCGGTGAGCGCCAAATAGTGAGGCTTCACCTATCATTGCATCTACGCTTAATACTATGTCTAGGAATCTGGCATCCTACTCTGGTTCATCTTCTGATTTGATACGCTAGTTACTCAACTAGATAGAGTGAAGTTGTAACAATGAAGGAGCCAGACCCTGAGCTTATTTTTATGGTGCAACTACTGCGGAAAAAGTCATTTTGATGATGCTTTTGACTGATTAGTTCAGGAATGAAGTCAAGTTTTCATGATGTGTAATGTCTCATAATAAGGACGCTTAAGTAATTAGTCTCCTACCACAAACATTAATTCTCTATATGTCTCATTGACATGAATTTTAAAATTCTCGGATGTTGATGTTTGAAATTTCTCAGATGTGATTTGAATTGGTTGCGCATTTCCTTATTGATTGATTCCTCCTCATTTAGAATGGTTAGGATTAGTGGATAGGCCCGAGAAATCGCATGACACGTTAGACATTTTGAATCGTTTTAGGTACCGAAAAGGGCATTACGGACTTGAATCGGGATCGTTAACATAACCAACTCCCTTACCCATGAAATTTCTAGTTCATAGAAATCGGGATAGTTCTCCCCTATCTCGATTATGTTTTTAGTCAACTGTTAAGGACAAGTGGCAACTCCAAAACAAAACATAGGCTAAACAAAAACAAAATAACAAGTACCCTTGTCTCATTAGGTATGGTCAGAGGAAGACCTTCGGTTGTTTAATAATAAAACATCTCATCATTCAAAATGAACGAAAATACCTCCTAGTGAGGTCGAGTACGGAAAAGTGCAGTGCGATAGGTTTGACGACACCACTAGGGAATATCTAGTGGACTTAGGCCTAGTTTAAAACGATATGCATGTGTTTTCCACGCAAGTGAAGACTTGAGGTACGTCCCACTATTGATTGTGTTAAATGGTTTTGCAGGTAGGAGATGTAAGAGGTGTAGTCTTTGTTTAATCCTTCTTTTGCAAGGAGGTGTTGAGATGAGTGTGATATAATTATATTTGAAGTGCTGATTGGTTATAAATTATTGTGCATACTTTTTAAATCGCCTTAGCACTACACAATTTGCACACACTACTCGTGGCCCAACCCCGACTACAAATTAGGATCACCCTTAGGAGGTATGAATTTAGGTGACACTATGGGGTGATTGCCCATGAGATAGTCTTTATCCATACCGATCACCAAGACGAAATAATATTACATCACTTTAGGTCATGAACTATTGGAATGGAATCCCTTATTCGTTAAGGTGGTGACCGTGAACCTTTAGTATAAACGTGAAGACTCAAGGTACTTCTCACTAACAATTGTATTAAATGGTTTTGGAGGTGAGAGGTATAAAGGGTGTAGTCTTTGTTTAATCGTTCTTTTGCAAGGAGGTGTGGAGATGAGCGTGATATAATTATATTTTAAGTGTTGATTAGTTATAATTGTTGTGCATGCTTTTTAAATCGCCTTAGCACTACACATTCGCACACATTGCCCGTGGCCCAACCTTGACTACAAATTAGGATCACCGTTAAGAGCTATGAATTTAGCCAACACTATGGGCCAATTGCCCATGGGATAGTCTTTATTCATACCAATCACCAAGATGAAATAATATTCCATCACTTTAGGTCATGTACCTATTGGAATGGAATCTCTTATTTGTTAAGGTGGTGACCATGAGCCTTTAGTGTATCCCACCCTTAGGCATCAAAACCATGCACAAGTTGCATCTGCATGTCTTTGTAGTTGATCGTACCAAAAACGGAAAAAATTATTTCGGCAAGTGAAAGCACCGTTCCTTGCCTTTCTCATTAAATTATACAAGTTGTTTAGACATCACAAATAAATGTTTAAAGACAACAAACGATGATTGACTTGAATGTCCCTTTTAGGTTAAAATGAATAATTAGGGTCTTATACTTCATTGGGTCATTTTGCAATTTTAGATGAAATGTATAGGCCCGTGATGGATTTCCATTGTAAACCAAATGGCCATTGCCATTCAAGAAAAAATGAAAGGTTACTTTGGTTATATTCAAAAGGGTGTAACCATCAAGTAATCAAAAGTCTCTTGACATTCAAGGAATAGGAAGTCTATTTGGATGTATTCAGAATTTGTAAATCTCAAGTTAAGTCTTTTTGTCTTAATGGAGTATAGAAAAGGGACATTCATTTCAAACATCGATTTTGTTCCCATTTATAATCACATGTTCTTTTAAGGCATAAAATAGACTTAAGATGACATTTGGATGATTTTTCAAGTATACAAATCTTTCTTACTTCCATTTTACCTTGAAAAGAACATATGGTTAAAATAGAAGTTTACAAATTTGTTTGTAATCCATGGTGATTAACTAAGAATTTGTGTTTGCATGCTTTAGACTCAAATGGAGAAATTAGATATTCAAATAATTCTAATTTGCCGAAAAGAGCTCCTAGCATGGTGGGAGAACATGACCATGGAGAATCAAGATTACATCAAGGAAAGACTGGGATATCTATTTGAGCTAATCAATGTCCAACATCCAGTTAGCTTGATCCAAGCCTTGGCTCATTTTTGGAAGGTCGCTAATGCCACGTTTTTACTCGGGAGACTGAAATGGTATTGACCTTAGAAGAATACAAAGCTGCCATCGGAATTGATTTCAAACCTAGGATCGTAGAGCCTCCAATAGGATTAAATCCCGTAATCATCCTATCCGAGTTTCTCAATTTGAAAACCTCTCAAGTTGAGAAATTAGTGAAACAAATACTGGGAGGTTTCTTCTGTCATTCCTAATAGCCAATTACTCTAAACTTCCAAGGAAAATGGGAAACACATCCACTAGGGTCTTTCTCCTCGCATTATTTGGATTTGTTTTGTTTCCCTATTAACACCTGATTTTTGGTTCATTTTTAATTTAACGTAAAAATCATGAAATTAGGATTAGGAACCTTGGCTATGCTTGGGAACCAATTTCTAAACAAAAATGATTTTTTCTAGATTTTTATTTAATTTTTCCTTAATTTCTTTTTAATAAAATTAGGAAGAAAATGAAGAAAAAATACCAAATGGAATTCAAAAATTATATAAAATTGGTCGTTAGTCTTCTTTTAATTCCAATTTTATCCCTGCCATGTCAATTTTACAAAATTTCAATTGGGAATATGTTTTCCCCAAATTTGGGTAATTTCACATCCTAATTGAACCAAAAATACAATTAAGTCATTTCTAGTCATTTTTGAGCTATAGTATCTTCACAAAAATTGATTTAGGGGCCTTGAATTGCACATTAGTCAGTCCAATTTCACAATTTGATAAAAATATCAAAAAGTGCCAAAATTAATTTAAAAATTAGGGATTTTAAAACCCAAATTGGGGATTTCATTCAATTAGACATTTTTTTATCAAAACTTATACCTGCCCTAAGGATAATTGAGCATGGGTAATTCAATTTTGACCAAAATTTTGCAAAATTAGGTCATTTAGGTTCTCAATTGAATGAAAAACCCATTTTGCCCGAATTGAAAATTAGGGTTTTTGGGTTTAATTGTGGTAAAAATTCAAATCAATCCCTTATTCTAGGGTAGAATGTATCAAGGAATCAAAATTTGGGGTTAAAATCATGAAATTGGGACAAAATGGGATCAAATTTGTAAAATTAGACCTACCCAGTCTCTTTGGGTCATCGGATCCAACCCGACCTAACCTAGATTGGTCTTCTTCTTCACCCGGTTTGGGGCAAAAAGAGGGGATTTAAAATGATGGTTCGACCCACCCTTTTGCCGACTTAAATCTTGATTTTTGGCTCGTGAAAAATGAATGGACAATTGGAGATTCTCCGGCTGTCCATCCTCAACCGATCCAACTAACTAGGGAGGCGATTAGAGGCCAAAACGCCCCCGGGAAAGAACACAAAAGGAGCGGGAGAGAGGTTCCCATAGATGGAAGGCATTCGACGAAAGGCCATAGAGAAAGAGAGAAAAGCTAGAGAGAAAACGAGAGCGAGAAAGTGAAAGGGAGATGGTAGATATCCCACAACCAAGTGTCCAATGTCGGCATGTCATGCCCTGAATCATTACGACTCGCGACATCCCTTCTACGGTTGTATCGAACGCGACATCCCAGGACTCATCGTCGATCCAAAACAACGGATCAAAGAAAAATATACATGCGAAAACAATCGCACACCCATACTTGAATAAACATGACCAAGATAGCAACAGAAGACATACGTGACAAACACAGCAACATACTTCATAATCACATACTTATATTAATCAAAGGAGGATTTACTATAACATTCGGATTTTGACTAAATTTTGGGGTTTATAAAATGCATAATTTGTCGATGCGCTTATAGTAAAATCTCGGGGGAACCGATCACTCCCGGTTATTATTTTAAACTAGAGATTTCGCTAGAATCGCATTCAATCAAATTTTTGTCGTTATTTAGACCCTAAACTTGGCAGTCAATTTTCGGGAGTTTCGGAGGACGAAATAAATTGGGCCGGTGTCAATATTAGTGTAGCTTTTAGATTATCATTGTCGGGAATAGTAGAAAAATTTGGAGTTTCGAAAAGTAGACCCCCTTGGAAAAAAATTTTGTTCGATTAATTTGGCCTTTGTCCCTTTTTAGTTGCGAGGCTCCCTCGAGATTAGTGGGCAATTATCGGTTTTTAATTTGGACTCTCGGTGTCGTTTAATTTACGATTTAGTTTAAATAAATTCTCTCTCTCCCCCTCTCTCTCTCTTTCCTCGGTTCACGCCCCCTACCTTCCCCCGCCACGATCGTCGTCGTCGTCGCCACGCGACCCCTTTAGAGCGGAAGAGTCGCCCCGGCTTTGCCTCGTCGCCCCGTTGGTCGAGCAGTCCGGCGGTCTTTGTTAATTAGAAAAATCCGGCCCGTTTAAGCGTTTAAACCCTAAAAATTAGGAAATTTACATTTCTAGACCCGGTTTAGGGGTTAATTATGGGAGGGGTTAAATTGTGGAATTGATTAGGGACTTTGATTGTGGACGGTTTGGTGGATTATTCTGATTAATTAATTGAGGATTAGTGACCCGACTGGCGCGATAAGTGGACTGGACAATTAGGATTGAATAGGCCCGAGTTCGGGGATGTTCGGGTTTATTATGTGGATTATAAGTAGTGTGGTATGTGGTCTAGTGGTGGCGGATTTGGATGATAATTTTGGAGAATTTAATGGAATATTTTGAGGATATTTATAGGCCCGGATTAATTTGTTTGGAGGCTGACCATATCGTGATTCGATTGGACGAGACGCGATCGATTCTAGGTTTAATTGTGTAATTACCTGGAGTGTTTAGGTTGGCAGACTAAGTGGTTGATTTGTACTTGGTTGTGCTCAATTACGTGAATTTGTGCATAGATAGTGTGCTGATTTGATGCTATGGCTGATTTAAAATTGATTGTCTGATTTGGGCATGTTGATTTATGAATTTAAATATGCGCGGTACAAGTTGAGTATGTTACATCGTAATTCGCGCATGTGGATGCCCAAGTGTGAACTTTAAAAGGGTGCACATCTCAAGCATTGGCACGCATTTGCATTTGAATAACAACGGATAAACCCTTATTTGAGGGGAATGTGGAAAAACGCTGCAGTGAAATGGACAAGAACATACTTGAATAAATCGGCGATAGACACGCCGATCCACCTCGGCGCTAACGCGGGCCTAAGGAGGAATTAGAAATGGCTGAATGCAAGGTATAATGTATTGATGAATTATGAGGCCAAAATGCCATCCATTAGCAATGAACAAACATTGCGTGATTGCTATTATTCTTGGAATGCCCAACCTGCGGGGTCATGTGATTTCTAGATTCGGCCGAGAGCACGAGTCATGCCTTTATTTATGTCTTGTTGGTCTAGTACTTTTCGGGAGGTGCATGTTAGCCTAGTTTAGGTTTAGGGAATTACTCACTGAGATTTATTCTCACGGTTGTTGTAAAACCGATATTTTCGGATCCCGGCCTTGAGGATGGCAGGTGTCTTGATGCATTTTTGGGAGAAGCCCCGGCTAGTTGTAGTGCTCGAGCCCCGAGCCACTTACCTCTTTTTGTCGATGAGTGGCTTTGAACCGTTTTTTGATTTTTGGTAGTTGGGCTGTATATGAATATTGTAAAAGCATTAGTACAAGTGATGAATTGTGGTTACCCTTGGTTGCGCGTTTATACGTATGCGGGTGGATTTAATTGCTTCGCATGTGCTTTTGAATCTCTATCTTGGGTTTGGGTCGGCGGCGTCACGGGACGTCGCTACGGACGAATCGAGCTTCGATGCGGGGGATGTGGGCGACCGAAGTGCGAGGCGTGACATCCCGTTTGATTTGGTATCGAGCAAGGTCAGCTCGGTCCCAATTAGGGTCGAAGCTTGGAGTGATAAGGAGCGATGACCTTGGGTAGCCAATAGGTGGACCTCGTGTGCTAAGTGTACCTCCTGACTGTCTGTGTCTTGATTGATTGGTTGCGTTATTGACCCGTGAAGTGCAGGTGCGTCGGGACTCGAGGTTAGTACACGTGTTCTGTGACTGAAGTCTTGTGCTATTTATGCTCAATCGCATGCTGAGTGATTGATTGGAATTAAGCTCCCCGCCTAGGACCTTAGACCCGGTTTAGCTTGGGTTAGGTCTCTAATCCCGATGTGGGAATTATAGCAGGAGAATGGACATGCAAGTTGGAGAGACGAGTAACCCAGGACGAGGTAGAGGTCGAGGCCGTAGAAGAGGTAGAGGTTGAGGTCGAGGTCCTGAGCCGGATCGTGTTGAACCACAAGTGAGAGTGGCCGAGGATCCGAGGGTTGATGGAATCCTTAGGGCCCTTGAGGAAGCTGGAATTTTGGGAGGCAGATTAGAGCAGGAAAGAAATGCCACTATCGCTGCTGCTGTTGAGGCCGCCATTGCTGCTGCCAATGGGGCAAATGGGAACAACGGAAATAACGGGAACAATGGAAATGGTGGGACTGGAAATGTGGAGAATCCCATCCTGGGACGGTGAATGTGGTTAGCCAATGTCAAAGCTGGTAGAAGTTTTCAAATTAAAACCACCGGGTTCAACGCCAAAGGTGAACGAGGCCGCACTCGTTGGATTGAGGAACTAGAGAAGGCCTTTGAAGTACTAGGGTGCACTGAGGCTGAAAAAGTAACATTGGCGGTATACCAGCTGCAGGACAACGCCAATGATTGGTGGAGAGCCACCAAAGGACGGGTATTTCCCGAAGGGACCGCCCAGACTTGGGTCGTATTTTCTGAGAGATTCCTAGGAAAGTTCTTTTCTGAAAGCGCCAGAGAAAGGAAGCTGGCAGAATTTATGAGACTCCGTCAAGGATCAATGACCGTAGATCAAGAGCGGTTCGGATAAAAAGAAACATAGGCCGAAATGAATACGTCAAACACAACTTGAAAAAGTCCTAAGGACCATGGGCCAACAGAAGCAGGAACTAAGATAAAACACAAAAATGGTTTACTTCATCCATCGATACTTATATTAAACAAAAGCTAACTGTGTGTGACTCGCCATTGAAGGATAAGATATGCATATCGCTAGGATGGGAATTGTGAGATAGTGATTCAAAAGGAAAGCGGGATAGACCTAGTTGTGTTGCCGATGTATGATTTTGATTTGATTGTGGGCATGGATGGTTACCTAAATAGAATGCCGTAATGGACTTTTGTAGTACAGGGGTGATCAGTTTAGGCCATTTGGACACCCTAGATTTGAGTTTTGTAGGGAGTCGAGGAGGAACCTCGATCTCTTGGGTTTCGTCGGTGGAAGCAACTAAATTGTTGGACGAGGGGCTGTCAAGGCTATTTGCTTGGTGTGGTTGATCCGTCGGCGGGTGAAATGCTGAGGATATACCGGTGGTGTGCAATTTTCGATGTCTTTCCTCGGGAATTCTTGGGGATCGGCCGCTTGAGAAAGGGAAGTAAATTTGTTATCGAGTTGGCCCACAGGATTGAGCCAATCTCGAAGCCGCCTTTTATAGGATGTCGTTGTCGGAATTGAAGGAATTAAAGGTCCGGATGCACGAAACCTTTGGACAAGGGCTTTATCGGACCAAGTCGTCTCCTTGGGGAGCACCGGTTTTATTGTCGAGGAAAGAAGGATGGGTCGCTAAGGTTGTGTATTGACTACCGTCAGCTGAATCAAGTGACGGTCAAGAATAAGTATCCCCTTCCAAGGATTGACGACCTGTTCGACCAGTTGCAAGGAGCCTCGGTATTTTCTAAAATTGATTTGAGGACAGGGTATCACCAATTAAGGATCCAAAAGGAGGATATTCCAAAGACAGCATTCAGGACTAGATATGGGCACTATGAGTTTACTGTGATGCCATTCGGACTGACTAATGCCCCTGCTGCTTTTATGGACTTAATGAACCGAGTATTCAAGGAATTCTTAGACCAGTTTGTCATTGTTTTCATTGACGATATTTTAGTGTATTCGAAGAGTTCCGAGGAACACGAGGTGCACTTGGAAAAGGTTCTACGGACGTTAAGGGAGCACGATTTTGTATGCTAAGTTTAGCAAGTGCGAGTTTTGTTGAACCGAGTAGCATTTCTTGAGCATATATTATCCGGAGAAGGAATCTCCGTGGACCCGCAAAAGATTGAAGCAGTAATGGACTGGCGAGACCGGCAGCGATTCTGCGAGGTTAACTTTCTAGGATTTGCAAGGCTATCATCGGAGGTTTGTAGAAAGATTCTCGGTGATAGCCACACCGTTCGGTTTCTTTGAAGAAGGAAACCAAGTTTGAATGGACTGAAAAAGCGAAGAGAGTTTTCTGTGGATGAAACAGAGATTGACGACTGCAGATTGACGATTCCTTCGGACCGGCAGGTATGAGATTTATAGCGATGCTTCAGAGGATTGGGATGCATGCTAATGCAACATGGAAGAGTGGTTGCTTACGCATCATGGTTAAAGACCTCATGAAATGAACTACCCAACACACGATTTAGAGTTGGCAGCAATTATCTTTTGCCTTAAAATTTGGAGGCATTACTTATGTGGAGAAAGGTTCCAAATCTACACGGACCATTAGAGTCTCAAGTACTTATTTTCGCAGAAGGGAATATGAGGCGAGGCGTTGGATGGAATTCTTTGAAGGACTATGATTTGCGACATCTTGTATCACCGGAAAGGCCAACTGGGTAGCGGAATGCCTTGAGCAGAAATCGAGCATCGCGCATTTGCTGGTTAAAGAATGGACTTTATTAGAGAAAGCACGTGACTCAGAGTTTAAGTTTGAGGTGGGACACCTCTCCGGTCTGATGGCGACATTGAGGATCGAGCCGGTAGTGCAAGCCAAGATCAAGGCGTTGGGTTCACGGACGAGATTCAGAAAATTCTGAGTATGGACAACTCCAAGAGGAAACCAGACTTTCAGGTGTCAGAAGATGGAATCCTTAGGTTTTGAGGGGCAATGCGTGCCCGACGATTTGGAACTCAAAGAAGAGATTTTTTTGAGGAAGCTCATAGGAGCCACCCAGCAGCACTAAGATGTACCAGAATCTCCGACAGCATTATTGGTGGAACGGAATGAAAGTAGACGTGGCCAAGCATGTGGCCAAGTGTTTGACGTGTCAACAAGTGAAGGCACATCACTGTAAGCCTGGTGGGATGTTACAGCCGTTGGAAATCCCCAGAATGAAATGGGAACACATCACAATGGACTTTGTGGCCGGGATTCGACGGGTGAAGTATTGGGGTGACCAAACTTCTGGCGGTCAGAAAAAGGACTTTGAGCTAGAAAAGTTGGCAGAATTATCGTCCAGATCATTCGCCTTCATGGGGTCCGATATCAATTACCGGACCGTGATCCTAGATTCAAACTTCTGGAAAAACAATCGGCCATGGGGACTAAGTTACAATTGATACAGCCTATCATCCCCAAACAGATGGCCGAGAGGACTATTCAGACTGGAGGATATCTTTGAGGCGTGTGTCTTGGATTTTTTTAAGGCAAGTGGGAAGAACAGTTGTATTTGGTGGAATTTGCCTACAATAACAGAGTTTTCAGTGAGCATCGAATGGCACCATTTGAAGCATTATATGGCGGGGCTTCTGAGAACCGTTGTGTTGGGATGAGGTAGGAGAAAGAAGTATAACGAGTCGAGTTGGTTCAACGAGTCGGTGGAAGCAGTGAAAATTATCCGGGAAAGGTTGAGAACAGCCCAGTCGCCTACGGAAGGCGTGAACCGTTGGAGTTTCAAGTTGGCGATCATGTGTTTCTCAAGATCTCGCCAATGAGAGGATTATCTCGGTTTGGCAAGAAAGGAAAGCTGAGTCAAAGGTGCGTGGGACCGTTTGAGATTTTGGAAAGGATTGGAGCGTTGGCATATCTCCTAGCCTTGCCCCCAAATTTGTCCAGGTCCATGCGTCTTCCCGTGTCGATGTTGAGGAAATGCGAACGGATCCGACCCACGTGCTGAATTATGAAGTAATAGGCGTGGACGACGGTATATCATCGTGGAAAAGCCGGTCATGAATCGAGGACAGGAAAGAACAAGTGCTGAGAAACAAGACAATACCGTTAGTTAAGGTTATTTGGGAACATCACGGGACGGAAGGCGCCACACTGGGAAAGTGAGGAAGTGATCGACACGGTATCCCCATTTGTTTGAGTAGTCGGGTTGGGATTGTAAATTTCGAGGACGAAATTTTTGTAGGGGGAAGAATTGTAACATTCGGATTTTGACTAAATTTTGGGGTTTATAAAATGTATAATTTGTCGGTCTTATAGTAAAATCTACGCCGGGAACCGATCACCCCGGTTATTATTTTAAACTAGAGATTTCGCTAGAATCGCACTCAATCAAATTTTTGTCGTTATTTAGACCCTAAACTTGGCAGTCAATTTTCGGGAGTTTCGAGGGACGAAATAAATTGAATGGTGTCAATATTAGTGTAGTGTTGATGTCGAGATTGTCGGGAATAGTGGAAAAACGACCCGGTCGAATTTGGTGGTAGACTCCCTCGGAAAAAAATTTTGTTCGATTAATTTGGCCTTTGTCCCTCTTTTTTAGTTGCTTGATGAGGCTCCCTCGAGATTAGTGGGCAATTATCAGTTTTTAATTTGGACTCTCGGTGTCGTTTAATTTATGATTTAGTTTAAATTTTTTAAAAATTCTCTCTCCCTCTCTCTCTCTCTCTTTCCCCGGATCTGCCAGCGCCCGTCCCGTCCATCGTTCCCTCCCCAAGAACATTGACGCTGGGCTCCCTAGCCGTGACCACTTTAAAGTACTGTCTGGCGGTCTTTGTTCGACGAATCCTAATTAGGATAATAATTTCTAGACCCGGTTTAG
This sequence comes from Syzygium grande, assembly GCA_024733475.1. Lineage (NCBI taxonomy): Eukaryota > Viridiplantae > Streptophyta > Magnoliopsida > Myrtales > Myrtaceae > Syzygium > Syzygium grande. Next base: position 33,773,506 of record JAMXDD010000009.1, read on the forward strand.
GGGTTAGTATAGTTATTTATGGGTTAAATTGTGGAATTGATTAGGGACGGACGGTTTGGTGGATTATTCTGATTAATTAATTGAGGATTAGTGACTTTGATTGTGGTAGCGATAAGTGGACTGGACAATTAGGATTGAATAGGCCCGAGTTCGGGGATGTTCGGGTTTATTATGTGGATTATAAGTAGTGTGGTATGTGGTCTAGTGGTGGCGGATTTTGATGATAATTTTGGAGAATTTAATGGAATATTTTGAGGATATTTATAGGCCCGGATTAATTTGTTTGGAGGCTGACCATATCGTGATTCGATTGGACGGGACGCGATCGATTCTAGGTTTAATTGTGTAATTACCTGGAGTGTTTAGGTTGGCAGACTAAGTGGTTGATTTGTACTTGGTTGTGCTCAATTCGTGAATTTGTGCATAGATAGTGTGCTGATTTGATGCTATGGCTGATTTAAAATTGATTGTCTGATTTGGGCATGTTGATTTATGAATTTAAATATGCGCGGTACAAGTTGAGTATGTTACATCGTAATTCGCGCATGTGGATGCCCAAGTGTGAACTTTATGGCCATGGGTGCACATCTAAAGCATTGGCGCGGCATTTGCATTTGTAAGTGTGCCGAGTGACATGTGCATTGTGATCACCTAAATTGTCACGATCGTTTTGGCGGGGTTCATATAAAATTGAGGTTTGTGAATGTGTGATCACAATAAACCACGATGCGTGTTACGGGGGGTAGTGAACCCGTCAGGCGTGTTACGCGGGACGATGCCCGGAATACCGGAAGATGTCCACCGATCGTCTTTACGCTGGGCTGTGTGGCATGAGCCTACGGGCTATAGAGATCGATCTCAAAGTGATAGACTGTCGCGACACGGACGGATCACGCGCGCTTAACGCTGGTCGGAGAAGGAATTGAGAAATGGCTGAGTGCTAGTGTGCAAGTGTGCGATAATGCATTGATGAGGCATGAGCATGAGTGCGAGCACTGGCATATGCATAACATGCGTTGTGACATGGGAATGCGTGTATACGTACTGTGATTAAGTTCTGTTGCGTGATTGCTATTATTCTTGGAATGCCCAACCTGCAGGGTCATGTGATTTCTAGATTCGGGCCGAGAGCCCTGGTCATGCCTTTATTTAGACTTTGTCTTTGTTAGTCTAGTACTTGTCGGGAGGTGCATGTTAGCCTAGTTTAGGTTTAGGGAATTACTCATTTGAGATTTATTCTCACGGTTGTTGTAAAACCGATATTTTCAGATCCCGGCCTTGAGGATGATAGGTGTCTTGATGCATTTTTGGGAGAAGCCCCGGCTGGTTGTAGTGCTCGAGCCACGAGCCACTTACCTCTTTTTGTCGGTGAGTGGCTTTGAACCGTTTTTTGATTTTTGGTAGTTGGGCTGTATATGAATATTGTAAATGATTCTCAGCATTAGTACAAGTGATGAATTCGTGGTTACCCTTGGTTATGCGACGTATGCGGGTGGATTTAATTGCTTCCGCATGTGCTTTGAATCTCTGTCTTGGGTTTGGGTCGGCGCGTTGCTCGGGACGTCGCACACGAATCGAGCTTTGCGAGGATGTGGCGCACCGAGAAGTGCGCGGGGCGTGACATTTACAACATCCATTAGCGACGGAACAAACACAGGCCAAAAAATGGTTTAACAAGCCACCATCGGTCAAAAAAGATACTCGTGGCTCGGGGCGATTAGGAACTATATCCAAAAGGGGCTCCCTTAAAAAGTGTCGGCCCTAAATGCTAACTAAACCTTAAGCTAACCCCTAGGTGGAACCTAATCCGAATCGGATCCGAAGACTTGGATGTATCAATGGACGACTTAGACTCGGAATCCATCGACTCGGGCTCGAGACTTGAAGCTGGCTCCTCCTCGAGGTCATCCTTGGGCTCCAGTACCACCTCGAGATCCTCTCTCCGGCCTCGACTCAAGCTCCATTGGCTCGGATTGGAATCGGACTCTCACTCTATAATCTAGTCATCGACTCTATGATGATGGGTTGTAGATCGAGTCGCCTCGGATACGAATCGGGGCTTACTACTTCCCCATTAGTTGCTTGTAGGTCCCACCGAGGCGACACATCAATCGGGCGTCAAAAGTCCTAAGGGGTCCATAAACGCCGAGGCGGTCCCGAAAGCACCAACTAAGGTAAGGATGGGCCTTAAGTTGTGGCTCGCTTTTCGTCGATCCATACGATGGTATAAAATCTAATATAAGCCTCCCATTCCAACCGGGTACTTTCGATCACCAAGCGTTCTATATGGCCCGGGATCCCAAAACATAGTGGTATGCTGGCCATCCTCAAGGTCGGGGGTCCGAAATATTGGGGTTACAATAGTGAGAACGAATCTCGATAAGTAGGCCCCTAAACCTAACCTAGACTAACATGTACCTCCAGACAAGTAATTATCTAATCGTGCAATCGAGTAATCAAACGACTTAGGCCCTCAAGCCCAAATCAAGCACATAATCAACCTTGCAGGTTAGGCACAGGATAATAATACAAAAACCCATCATGGAACATACACATTATCACTTGGCTACGAACACTTGCCATTCATATGCTTGCACTCAATAATGCACACTTTGCACACGAACCAATTTCAGTTAATCTTGATCCGCGTTAAACGCATCGGATCCATCTTCGCTCGGGACTCGCGTAACACGTCTCAAGTTCATGACACAACCTGCGTGAGCGATGCCTCAAGACGGGTTCAAGACCCATGTTAAACGATCGGGGCTTATATGGCTAAATATGGCTACACATACACACTTTACCAATTATTATCTAAACCCGGCGTAAGCGATGCCTCAAGGCATTTTAGGTGATCCCATGCTCAATGACAATTGTACACTTGCATGATCCACATTCCATGTCATTACTCAACGTGCATAAAATCATCGTCATATAATCAAACAATCAAGGCACTAACTATGTCCGCATTATCCATTCAAATTAAACATATCTACATGATCATTGATCCGTCAAGAGTATCTAGCCATGGCCCACAACATAATGCACACATACCTCATTGAATTTAAGCATAATTAAGCATGAAATCAAGCATGTCAATGGCCCACGATGAACCTTATGTCACGGCCACACCAAACGACCATCATAACATCACAACATCACGCAATTCTTCAAGCCATGCATGAACCTGCCACTTTATGGTCTAATTATAGCACACATAACATTCCGCATTTAAACCATAGACTAACTATCGTAGCCCAATCAAGCCAATACCTTTTAGCCACCAAGCGGATAGCTATCCACCTCTAATTCACCCCCTTCAATTAGCACCTTAGCCAATCAAGAACACCTCTTCCTCAGTCCCTAACCATCAGCCACTAAATAACTCCTAAATCTCCTAAATAACCACTAAACTTGCTTAAAATGTACAAAAGCCTAGATAGGGTTTAGGATTTCCACTTACACTTAGTCCTAAGTAAACAAGGTTGAGCAAGGGGTTGCAAAGGGGCTGAATGAGCAGCAGCTGCAATCTTTGCGGCAGCTGGGTACTCTTGGCAATCACTGCTTCATGGCAGAAATGGGTGGTTGAGCGACAGCAAACCAGGCTCTGGTTCAGGCGACGACGACATATGGCAGTGGGGGTGAGGCTCCGAGATGGTGCCGAGGTCGCCGGTGCCAGAAGAGGGGAGAGAGAGGGATAGATGGTAGTTGGCAATGAGACAAGCGAACAGGGGAGCAATAGCGGTTGGTGGTGTGGGACGGGCGGCTCTCGGGTGGTAGACAGTTACGGTGGGTTGGGGGTGGCAACATACAAGGCGGCTGGTGGTGTTGGTCAGAGGTGGTGACGTCGGTGTTGGTCGGAAGGGGAAGAACGGAAGAGAGAGGGAGAGCTCGGTGGTGGGGAAAATGGCGAGAAGCAGCAGCAGCAGCAGGAGGTCACTGAATGACTAGACGGACGGTGACGGTACAGCGGTGGCAAAAACGGCTGAGACACGGCAGCAGTTGGCCGAGCAAGGGTCAACCATCCAAGGGTTGGTCAACCAACTTGCTGAAGGTGAAGGAGAGAGCTCGGCTGAAGGTGAGGGAGAGAGTGTGAGTGGGGAGAGAGAGAGAGAGAGAGAGAGAGAGAGAGAGAGAGAGAGAGAGAGAGAGATTATGAAATAAGAACAGCTGAAGCAAGTGAATCTCAAAAATCACTATGGCCAACTTTTGACAAAGAATTATTCTACATCGGAATGTTTGAAAGGAGGGTGAAAACACCTCATGAAGAAGGGAGCCTCTATCCAAGCCTCAATGTTACTATTGCTCGTCACAATGACCCAACCAGAAAATCAATGTCTTGTTGTCTTTGACAAGAATCCCAAGGTGGTGCCTTGTTATCCTAAAGTCGGCGCCCCAATCCGACTTTAGAATAGCTAACGCTCATTAATCATTTTCAAGCCTATGCTAAGTTGCGGCTCTTCCCACATCACATATACAATTATTTAAAGTGATTTCTAGCCTAATCTATAATATATAGTTTTTATCTTGAGAGTGATGACTGAAATATGAATTGAATCTATACCTATGTGATATTAAACTATTAAAATCCCTGGAACTATTTCAATTAAACACTAAGTCATGCCTAAACCTAATTTAAAATTTAAATCATGAAACTAACCTAAAGAAAACCACGTAGCTCCCTCAACTTTGTGAATTCTAACTGAACAAAATTAATCTAAATCTAATACTAAGATCTAACAATCTAATCAAGACCTAATTTTTAACCATTTTCCAGTTTTTTTTTCCTTCTTTTTTTTCTATTTTAGATATTTCATTTATTTTTTAATTATTACACTCAAACCCAATCTGCAATGCAAGTCCAATTCTCTCTCCTATTCTTTTTGTGTGTGGTTATTTCTATTTATTATTTATTTATTTATTTATTTATTATGATAAAAAGGGAGATGGGGTGGGCGAGTTCCTAGGCTCCATCTGCATGCAATAGAATGGTATGAAATAATTGTCTTTCTAACAAATCGAATCGTGATCATCTGCTATGAAATAGAACGGTATACATAACACTGTAAACAAAGAAAATACATATAAGTGATAGATGAATCGTTACTATATCGCTTCATAAGGTGCATAGGCCATCGAATGCTTCCCAAAGATTTTCTTCTCCATCTTTGTAAACCGGACACAAACATTTTAGAGCAATTATTGCACGTACCAAATTAAATCTATCTACGCTTTTTAATCTGGTGACGTATAAACCTTATTTATTTATTGGCCCCGGCACATGAGACTATAAGTGATCTCAGTCATTTGACACGTGGGGCGTCCATTAAATGGGATTCTCTTTCAAAGGCAAATTTGCTTAGTCCTTCGCCGCCCCACACCCCCCAACCCAAAACCATGTCATACAAACTATAAATCACCTCAAACTCCTTCATCTCCGCTCATTCTTGGAGCTGAGACACTTAGGCCAATAATTAATATCTAATGCTCTGTTAATTACACTCAAAGTAAGAAAGATAATAAGGTAGGACGTGATTTCGTTCGGTGGCATCTTCATTGATTCTCTTATTTAAGACCTGCCCACACGGATTATATATCCCGAAGAAGAACACATTTGTTCAAGAAATTGCATAATAGACATCATTCACATTTATCTTTAATGAAATTTGCACGTGACTTTGTCCGTATTTGAAATCCACCGATCAAAACACTGATTGAAGAAACCAGTGATGGGGTTAAATATGACCTCACCAGTTTTTGCGTGCCTCGATCAAGTATCACCTCCCACCGAACTGAGCGCCAAACCAGCCAACAAAGCATGATTCAATCGCCGTTGAAAATCGCCATTTTCGGCCAAAAAACTGCACGGAAGGTTGGGGAATGGAGGGGATGGCACTGTGAAGTCTAACTAGGTTAGGTCCACTCGGCTTATTTACCTTAAACGAAATTGGGAAAGATTTGAACATCAATATAAGAAATAGATGCTCCTGATTCTGATAAAGTTGTTCCCTCTCATAATCTTAGTTCCATGGTTTCGACAATTACCTGGGCCTTTTTGAGCCGACCAGTTAATCTTTATGCGGATTTCTCTTTTTGAACTGCTATCCTTTGTTAGGAGGATAGTTGCAATCAAACTAAAGAATTATGGGATGTTCAATCTAATTATAAAATATCAATGAAGAAAATCGAGATGGGTCTAAGTATTGATACATCACTTTGTTAGGATCCGAAATGCTAATACAGAATGGGGCATTGGTCGAGTGTACTTTATTTGGAATAATTTAATTGTCAAGATACTAATCGTACGACATAAGAATTGCCAATGCATTGGAAACTCTAAAATTTCCTTAATTGGTTGCCTGTGGCAATTATTAACAACATTGTATTAACATAAATTAATAAGAGATTACGACTGGAGATGTAGCTAAGATAGATTCATAAACTTCTATGGTGCCTTTAATTTCACATAACCTTTATTTCCTTTTCATTGATAATAATTTTCTGGTTGGATTTTTTATCTCCTCCAAATGCTGGAGATCGTCATCGATGAATGATGATGCTTGCTGACCCTGATTTTTGTTAGGCTCAATTGCCTAGAGATAGGAGTTCTGTTTTTTTTGCAAATAAAAAAAAACAGTTTGGGTCCAATACAAGCAGGGCTCGACCCATAACCGGAGAATCAAGAAAAGAAAAAAGGTAAAGATGCGCATAGAACAAAACGAAAATGTCATCAATATTCCTAATAGACAGAGAGAACGAAAAGAGTGAGCTCGCGAAAGCTGTTATTTGCGACAGAGAACGGAAACCATCCAAATTGTCACTTCCGATCGCCATCAGCGTCTAGCTTCGTTCTTCTTCGCAAACCCTCCTCTCCATCCTCCATCCTCCATTTGCATGCTCGTGTCGTACTGTATAATTGCATTGCGCATTCAACCTCTGTGCTTCTATGACCTGATCGAGCTTTGAAACTCTATGTGAGGCACTCGGCGTAGCATAGGTCTCTAGGTCGAAGACTTTCCCTGAGTTGCGGGAGTTTGATGGCAGCGGAGGCATTGATTGAGCGCTGTAACCTCATCGCACAGAATCCGAGTCAATTCGCCAATAAATAAGCATGGATTTTTGGCAGATGTCCCCAATCCGAGTCCGTCCTCACCGGATCTCATAGGGTTTCGCGTTCACAACTCAATGCAGTTCTCGTCGTCGCTCGTTTCCTCTCCAAGTCTGAAGTTGTGTTCGATAAATGGCCATACTTAGTCATTATCGAGCTCCTGCACTTGATTCCCTCCTCTTTCGACCTCTCGTTTCAGGCGCAATCCTTCAACGATGAGGCCATTGCTTCGTTCTTCACCGATTTCTTTATTACCTCTCTAAAGCTACTGAGCTGTCGCCAGATTTCGCCGCCAAGAACGTTGCCTTCACCAAAGACAATGTTGTCACACCCGTTCTGTAGTCAGATAAGCATTTCTTTAGGGTTTTATCCCCTCAGCCGCTTTAGACCCCGCACCTTTTTATACGGTTTTGTCCCCTTTTGCCTTTCATAGGTTCTTAGCCCCGAGGCATTTCTTGAGGGTTTTATGCCCTCGGTCTCTCGTAAGTTTTAGCCCCTAGGCCTTTCTATAGGGTGTTATCTTCTTTGCTGTTTATCACGTTTTAGTCCCTAGGCATTTTTTTGGGGTTTCAGTCCCTTCGCCTCCAAGCTATAAATCTTCTTTTACCTCTTAGGTAATGTCGGATAAGTGTTCAATTCTTTCTAGTTTTCCTTAAAAAAAATCAATTCCACCCAAAAAATAAGAATAGGCCTCATAATAGACCCAGATGCTCAAAGCTTGAAGTAAGGTTTAGAGGTATATCTTCACACAAAATTCAAGTGTCGTTTTTTTTTACAAGGAACCTCTCCTTGAGTTCTCTTTATCGACGTCTTGATTTGAGTTACCCATTTGGAATTTCTCAATTCACATCCTTGTATTCTTGAAACACTCTGCAGAGCCTTCTTCCACTTATTTATAGTCTTTGATTCCAACCCCCGCCGCATAGTTCCGGTCCCTATCGCTGCTGCCACCTCCTCCTCTTCCTCTGCCCGATCTTGTTGTGGCCACCGCCTTTTTCCCCGCTGGTTTGCCGCTATCTTCTCGTTGTAAGTTTCTCCCTCATCTCTCCGGGGAGGTTGCTCGCATCCTGTCATTCCGCTCTTTTCATGATCTCTCCTTCTCTGCTTGGCTCTAGTCCCCATTGCCGTCACCGCCTTCTCCTCCGCCCGATTATTGCCGCCGTCTCCTCCTCCGTTAGGTCGCAGTTATCTCCTTAGCGTAAGTTTCTCCTTCTTATCTCGAGGGAGGTTCTTTGTGTCCTATTTTTTTCATGATTTTTCCTTATTTGCTTGCTCAATTCCAATCATAAATCGCCGCCTCCTCCTTCGCCCGATTATTTGTTTGCCATCGCCACCTCTTCCTCAGCCTAGGTCACTGCGGGCGTAAGTTTCTCCCTCTCATCTCTTAAGGAGGTTGCAGCGTCTGTTATTCCTACTCTTTTCATGATCTCTCTTCTCTCTTACTCCCTGTCCTTTACGATGTCTCCTCAACATAAGTTTCTCCCTCTCATCTTCAAGGAGGAGGTTCTTTGTGTCTGTCTCATTTCATGATTTCTCCTTCTCTACTTGCTCCAGTCCCTATCGCCGCCACCGCCTCCTCTTCCGCCCAATCACCGTCGGCTCTGTGCCGCCACCTCCTCCTCCTCCGCTTAGGTCTCTAATATCTGCTCAGCATAAGTTTCTTCCTCTCATCTCCCGAGGAGGTTGCTGTGCCCTGTCATTTTTGCTCTTTTCATGATCTCTCCTTCTCTGTTTGCTCCAGTCTTTGTCGCCGCCACCGCCACCTCCTCCTCCGTTAGGTCACTGCCGTCTCCTTAGCATAAGTTTCTCCCTCTCATCTCAAGGAGGTTGCTGCGTCCTGTCTCTTTTCATGATTTCTTTTTCTCTGCTTGGTCAAGTTCCTATTGCCATCGTCACCTCCTCCTCTACCCGATCGCCACCGCCACCGCTGCCTCCTCCTCTGCTAGGTCGCCGCCGTTTCCTTAGCGTAAGTTTCTCCCTCTTATCTCCCAAGGAGGTTGCTACGTCCTTGTCATTCTCACTCTTTTCATGATCTCTCCTTCTTTGCTTCTCCAGTCCCTATCGCCGCCGTCTCCTTAGCGTAAGTTTTTCCCTCTCATCTCTGAGGAGGTTTCTGCGTCCTATCTCTTTTTATGATTTCTCTTTCTTTGCTTACTCTAGTCTTTGCCCGATCGCTGCCACCTCCTCCTCCGCCCGATCGCACCGCCATCGCCTCCTCCTCCACTAGGTTGCCGCCATCTCCTCAATGTAAGTTTCTCCCTCTCATCTCACGAGGAAGTTGTTGCGTCCCGTCATTCCCACTCTTTTCATGATCTCCCCTTCTCTACTTGCTTCAGTCCCTGTCGTTGTTGCCGCCGCCTCCTCCTCCGCCCGATCGCCGCCATCTCCCCACCGTAAGTTTCTCCCTCTCATTTCTGAGGAGGTTGCTGCATCCTGTTTTTCTTCATGATTTTTCCTTATCTGCTTGCTCTAGTCCCTATCGCTGCCGCCACCTCCTTCATCGTCCAATTGCCGAAAAATGAGTGAAAACACGTTTGGTAATTTTCAAGATTTTATCAACATGGTGTCCCGAATAAAGAAAAAGATTGAGATCTCAACTGGTGCATCAGCTCATTGTCTCATCAGATTGAAGTTAGCTGCATTTATTAATGAGGGCTTTAGAGTATTCAATAGTGAATGTTATTTGGTAATTTTCCTTAATTCGTGTAGGAATACGAAACAATATTGAAGTTGGTCATTCCAAGTGCTGCGATGATGGACAACAAAATAGAGCGAGCAGGGCCTGAGGATTATAGAGCAGCCTTTTGACTTAGACGGTAAGAGCAGCTTTGGCAAAAGCTACAACACCTTTGGCCGCCTCTCCTTCGACGGGTGGTAGCTTGACCACCACCATGGCCACGGCTCCACCTACGCCACGGAGGCTCACGGTCCTCCTCCCCCGCCGTGGCCCACCGGCCCTCCTCCGCCTTAATCCATCGCAACCCGAGGCTTGGATTTCGTGACTACCGGCTCCATAGCTGCATATGATCCAGCGCCGTCAACACCATCTACCTCTGTAACCGCAATGGGGCCTCTGATGACGAAGAGCCATTTTACGCGATGAAAATGGTTGACAAGCAGGCGGCGGAGAAGAAGAAGGAGAGCTAGAGGGTGGAGCTAGAGTGGAGGATCCTCAAGATGGTGCACCACCCGTTCCTGCCCACGCTCTACACCGAGTTCAAGTTCTTCCACTTCTCGTGCATTGTCATGGAGTTATGCTCTGGCGGTGACCTCTACTCCCTCCTCCACAAGCAGCCCGACAAGCGCTTCTCTCTTGCCACCGCGAGGTACCCCACATTCCCTCTCCAGTCACTATGTTTGTCCTTTTCTTTCTTTTTTATTTCAAGAATGTTTTCTCTCTGGTTAACTTCCACAGTTTTCTCAACGGGTGACCATGGAGTTCTTTCTTCATTCCACGAACCCTTTACATTTTTTCACGTTATGTTGTTTCTAGATTTGTCAAATGGGTGGGTCGGGTCGGGTCGGTCGGGTCATAAATGGTCTAACTCAAATTGACTCATTAACTCGTTTATGATTCATTTATGTGCAATGTAATTTTCTTAACCCATACCCAACCCATACCCAATCATACCCATATTGCTAAAACACTTTCATTTTTAATTAAATTTAGGAAAATTCATACCCAAATTGAGATGAGAGTGCAAAGTGAGTGAACGCAAGGTTAAGTGAGGGCGAGAGAGATGAGTTGAGTTTAAATCAATTGTAAATTCATTTATGACTAATTTACGATCCATTTATGACCCATTTACTAGATATAGCTAACCTATTTATAACCTATTTACTAATATATGGGTTAAGAAATGGGTTTATGACCCATTTTGATAGGTCTAGTTGTTTCGCTTCTCTACATGGTGTGATTCTCTATGTTTTGTTCTTATATGCTTTTTTCCCTTTGAGAGGTTACCATATTTTTCGCGAGGTACCCCACGTTGCCTCTCCAGTCACTGTGTTTATCCTTTTCTTTCTTTTTTATTGCAAGAATGTTTTCTCTCTGGTTAACTTCCTCAATTTTCTCAACAGGTGACCATAGAGTTCTTTCAAGAGTGTTTTTTATTTCAAGAATGTTTTTTTCTCTCTGGTTAACTTCCTCAGTTTTCTCAATGGGTGACCATAGAGTTCTTTATCCAACCAAAAAAAAAAAAAATCATGGAGTTCTTTCTTCATTCCACGAACCCTTTACATTTTTTCATATTATGTTGTTTCGCTTCTCTGCATGGTGTGATTCTCCATGTTTTGTTTTCATCTGCTTTTTTCCCTTTGAGAGGTTACCATATTTTCTACTTCTGCTGCAATTAGCGATCTTCCATGGATCCTTTTCTTTTAATCGGGTTTTATTTATAATTTCAAAAATAGAAAAAAAAAGAAGGAAAATGAGCCTCGCTTTCATTGTTTCTTTTTTGTGGTTTAAAGCTAAATCTGTTAAATGGGTGGGTCGGGTCGGATCGGGTCGGGTCGGGTCATAAATGGTCCGACCCAAATTGATCCATTAACCCATTTATGACCTATTTATGCATAATGTAATTTTCTTAACCCATACTGACCCATACTTAACCCGTACCCCATGAGACCCATATTGCTAAAATACTTTCATATTTAATTAAATTTAGAAAAATTCATACCAAAACTAAGATGAGAGTGCGAAGTGAGTGAGTGCAAGGTTGAGTAAGGGCGAGAGAGGTGATTTGAGTTTAAATCAGTTGTAAACTCGTTTATGACCCATTTACGACCCATTTATGACTCATTTAATACTAATATTAGATTTCTACTCATTTATGACCCATTTAATAAATATAACTAACCCATTTACTAATATATGAGTTAAGAAATGAGTTTTATGACCCATTTTGACAGGTCTATTTGAAGCTCAGACATTCTCGAATTTTTTTTTTAGTTAGAAGATATTCCCGGATTATGTACCTGACAATAGCAAGATTATGATCAGAAGATATTCCCGGATTACCTTTTTGGAAAAAAAAATAATGTAATTCATTTTACTCTAAATAAATTAATAAGAGATTAAGTAGTGAGAAAATAAAAAAAGATTAATTTTTTTTTGGGTGGGGTTTTGTTTTTTCCAGGTTTTATGCGGCGGAAGTGCTGGTGGGGCTAGAGTACCTCCACATGCTTGGGGTCATCCACAGGGACCTAAAGCTCGAGAACATGTTAGTCAGATCGAACGGTCATATGATGCTCTTTGACTTTGACCTCTCCCTATGCTCCACCGTTGTATCCCTATCGACGAATCTAGACCCTTCCTTTGCCTTGCCCATACCCTCTCGGTACGACCCACGTCCGCAGACGATCCCTCCTTCCCCTTCACTGTTCTCCTATCTTCCCAGCCTTAACCAACCCTTTTGGTCGTGCAAGAACCAGAACCTTTCCCCGAGCAATCGGTTGTTCATGGCCGAGCTGATCGATGCCCGGTCGTAGTCCTTCGTCGGGACCCACGAGTACACGGCACTAGAGATGGCCTCCGGCGGGTCCCACGGCAACGCCGTCGATTGTTGGGCTCTTAGGATCTTCATCTACGAGATGGTCTACGGCTGCACGCCTTTCACTGACACGTCGAATGAGGTCACGCTCTGCAACATCGTCCGAAGCCCCTCGCCTTCCCCAACCCCGTTGTGCCCACCACGGCCCATGAGCTCCACACCTGCGACCTCATCGCCGGGCTGCTATGCAAGGACCCCACCCGTCGAGGCGCGAGTCCGCCGACCTCAAGAAGCATCCCTTCTTTGAGGGCCTGAATTTCGACCAGATCCGGTCATTGACGCTGCCCGGCTTGAGGCTGAGGCGGCAGTGAACAACGGTGGCGGTGACTTTCAAATAGCCTTCAATTTTTTAGCAAGAAGGAAAAGCGGTTGAATTTTTGCCATGTGTCCAGCTAGACCTGGCAGTTTGGTAGCGTAGATTTGTTTTCCTTATTGTTAATATTATCTCGAGAAAATACTAGGTACCATTATGATTCCACCATGGCAAAATAAGAGTGCCCTCCGTGCGACACGTGTCAAAGGATCCCACCCGGTCAAACATTTTTAATTTTGAAAATAAAGCACCTCTTGATCAACCCTCGGCACTCTCGCACCCCAACCCCTCTCTCTCTCCTCTTGACTCAGAACGTGCGCTCCCTCTAACTCATAGGATAAAGGGAAACTAGCATTTTTGTACTCCTCCGAACCAAATCTCATAGGATAAAGGGAATATTTAAACCCTACAAATCCATAGGCACCAAAATTGCACGAAATGAAAATGTGGTCTCAAACTAGCATAAGAGAGAAGGTCATGCGTTTAGACCTATGAACGCCACACTCGCAATCCTTTAAACATCCAAAAAATTCAATACCCATGCCACTTTACCCAAGCACAACCTAGCAAAAGCAGCCATAGATTTCCATCGGCGCAAACCAAAACAGCGAATAGAGAAATAGGAGACCTTTCAAGTACCGGCAATAGAGAGAAGGCCAGAGGAGGTTGTGGTTGGCTAGCCAGTCATAGAAGATGGGGATAAGGGACTTCCACCGGGCGTACCTCTCGTCGACCACGTACTACTGCTGCGACCTCTTCTCCTTGGCCACCATTGACGACGACGACAAAGACTTGGCCACCGCCGCCGGCTGAGGCTGTTGGTGGTCTTTGGCTACTGCTTCGCCTTCTACCGTCGCTTCTTCGGGGCTTGTGGCACACGGGAGGAAAGAGAGGTTGGGAGCGCGAGCGCACAGAGGAGTCGGCGTCGGCAAGTCGGCGTCGGCATTCAAGATCGAGGCGGAGGCGTCAAAGGAGTTGAAAGGAGTGCATGTTTTGAGTCGGGAGGAGAGAGAGAGGGGTTAGGGCGCGAGAATGTCGAGGGTTAATCAAGAGGCGCTATATTTTCAAAATTAGAGATGTTTGACCAGGTGGGACCCTTCGACATGTGTCGCATGGAGGGACACTCTTATTTTGCCACTCTTATTTTGCCACGGTGAAATCAGAGTGGTACCCAATATTTTCTCATGCATAGGACTTTCTCTCATGTTCACTTGGTCTAAAGTTAGTTAGGCACGTATTTTGTACACATGATAACCCCTATAAAACATGGACAACCTACTTCCTAAGGTTAAGATAGTATTAACAATGATGAAAACAAATGTACGCTACCAAACTGCCAGGTCTAGCTGGACACGTGGCCGAAATTCAACTGCTCTTTCTTCTTGCTCAGAAATCGAAGGCTATTTGAAAGTTGCTGCCGCCGTCGTTCACTGCCGCCTCAACCTCAAGTCGGGGCGGCTTTAATGACCGGACGAGGGCAAAATTCAGGCCCTTGAAGAAGGGATGCTTCTTGACATCAGCGGATCGGCATCGAGACCCGAGCCTACGGGCCGAGTCCTTGTAGAGTAGCCTGGCAATGAGGTCGCGGGTTTAGAGCTCATGGGCTGCGGTGGGCGCGTCGGGGCCTGGGGAAGGCGAGGGACTTCTGGACGATGTTATGGAGCGTGACCTCATTCAACGCATCGGTGAAGGGCGTGCGGCCATAGACCATCTCGTAGATGAAGATCCCAAGAGCCCACTAGTCAACGGCATTGCTATGGGACCCGTGGGAGGCCATCTTTTGCGCCATGTACTCGTGAATCCCGATGAAGGAATGGGACCAGGTGCTGACTGGCTCGGCCTCGAATACTCGATTGCTCGGGGCGAGGTTTTGGTTCTCGCACAATCGGAAGGGCTGGTTGAGGCAGGAAAGACAGGAGAACAACAAAGGGGAAGAAGGGATTGTTTGCGAACGCAGGTCGTACCGGGAGGGTGTGGGCAAGGTTGAGGAGGGGTCCAAAGTCGTCAATGGGGATACAATAGTGGAGCATAGGGAGAGGTCAAAGTCAAAGAGCATCATATGACCGTCCGATCTGACTAACACATTCTCGAGTTTTAGGTCCCTGTGGATGACCCCAAGCATGTGGAGGTACTCTAGCGCCGCTAGCACTTCTGCCGCATAAAACCTGGAAAAACCAAAACCCCACCCTCCCAAAAAGAAAATAATCTTTTTATTTTCTCACTACTTAATCTCTTATTAATTTATTTACAGTAAAATGAATTATATTATTTTTTCCAAAAAGGAAATAATCCGGGAATATCTTCTTACCATAATCCGGCTATTGTCAGGTACATAATCCAGGAATATCTTCTGAAAAAAAAAAAGATCATGAATGTTTGAGCTTCAAACCACAAAAATGAAACACTTAAAGCAAGGCTTCTTTTATTTTTTTTTTTGCCATTTTTAAAATTATAAATAAAACCCGATTAAAAGAAAAGGATCCATGGAAGGTCGCTAATTACAGCAAAAGTAGAAAATATGGTAACCTCTCAAAGGGAAAAAAACAGATGAGAACAAAACATGAAGAATCACACTATGCAGAGAAGCGAAACAACATAACGTGAAAAAATGTAAAGGGTTCATGGAATGAAGAAAGAACTCCATGGTTTTTTTTTGGTCGAATAAAGAACTTTGTGGTCACCCGTTGAAAAAACTGAGGAAGTTAACCAGAGAGAAAAAACATTCTTGAAATAAAAACATTCTTGAAAGAACTCCATGGTCACCCGTTGAAAAAACTGAGGAAGTTAACCAGAGAGAAAACATTCTTGCAATAAAAAAGAAAGAAAAAGACAAACATAGTGACTGGAAAGGGAATGTAGGGTACCTCGCGCAAATATGGTAACCTCTCAAAGGGAAAAATGCATATGAAAACAAAACATGGAGAATCGCACCATGTAGAGAAGCGAAATAACTAGACCTGTCAAAATGGATCATAAACTCATTTTTTAACCCATATATTAGTAAATTAGTCATAAATGGATTAGTTATATTTAGTAAATGAGTCATAAATGGGTTAGTTATATTTAGTAAATGGGTCATAAATTGGTATAAGTCTATTGGTGTTAAATGGGTCATAAATGGGTCTTAAATGGGTCATCAATGAGTTTACAACTGATTAAAACTCAACTCATCTCTCTCGCCCTTACTCAATCTTGTACTCACTCAATCTTGTGCTCTCATATCAGTTTGGGTATGAATTTTCCTAGATTTAATTAAAAATGAAAATGTTTTAGCAATATGGATATGATCGGGTATGGGTTGGATATGGGCCGGGTTGGGTATAGGTCAAGAAAATTGCATTGCACATAAATGGATCATAAACTGGTTAATAAGTTAATTTGAGTCAGACCATTTATGACCCGATCCAAACCTAACCCAACCCTACTCGACCCATTCATTTGACAGGTCTAGTAACAACATAACGTGAAAAAATGTAAAGGGTTCGTGGAATGAAGAAAGAACTCCATGGTCACCCATTAAGAAAACCGAGGAAGTTAACTAGAGAGAAAACATTCTTGAAATAAAAAAGAAAGAAAAGGACAAACATAGTGACTGGAGAGGGGATGCGGGGTACCTCGTGGGGGCGAGAGAGAAGCGCTTGTTGAGCTGCTTTTGGAGGAGGGAGTAGAGGTCGCCGCCGGAGCAAAACTCCATGACAATGCACAAGAAGTGGGAGACCTCGAACTCGGCGTAGAGTGTGAGCAAGGAACGGGTGGCCCACCATCTTGAGGATCCTCCGCTCCATCTCCACCCTCTAGCTCTTCTTCTTCTTCTCCGCCGCTTACTTGTCAACCATTTTCATCGCGTAAAATGGCTCTCCGTAGTCGGAGGCCCCGTCGCAGCTACAGAGGTGGATGGTGCTAACGGTGCCGGATCATATGCAGTGGAGGAGCCGGTAGTCACGGAATCCAAGCCTCGGGCTGCGGCGAATCATGGCGGAGGAGGGTCGATAGGCCACGGCAATGGAGGAGGACTGGTGGGCCTCGATGGCGGAGGCAGAGCCATGGCCGTGGTGGTGGTCGAGCTGCCAAGCATTGAAAGAGAGGCGGCTAAAGGTGTTGTAGCTGCTGCCAAAGCTGCTCTCACTATTCGGGTCAAAAGGCTACTCCATAATCCTTAGGCCCTACTTGCTCTATTTTGTTGTCCACTGTCTCAGCACTTGGGATGACCAACTTTAGTCTTGTCTCGTATCCCTACACGAATGAAGGAAAATTACCAAATAACATTCACAATTAAATACTCTAATGCCCTCATTAATAAATGCAGCTACCTTCAATCTGATGAGAGAATGAGCTGATGCACCAGCTGAGATCTCAATCTCTTTCTTTATTCAGGACACTATGTTGATAAAACCCTAAAAATTACCAAATGTGTTTTCACTCATTTTTCGGCGATCGGATGAAGAAGGAGGCGGTGGCAGCGACAGGGACTAGAGAAAGCAGAGAAGAAGAAATCATGAAAAGAGATAGGACGCAACAACCTCCTTAAGGATGAGAGGGAGAAACTTACGTTGAAGAGATGATGGTGGGTCAACTTACTAGGAGGAGGACTAGTGGCGGTGGCAATTGGGTTTGGAGGAGGAGGAGGTGGTAGCAAACAATAGGGACAAAAAAAAAAAAAAACAACCTCCTTAAGGAGAATGAGAAATCATGAAAAGTGAAAAGCGGAGGAGGAGGTGGCGGCAACCTCCTCGGAGGAGATGAGAAGGAGAAAATTAAATTGAAAGGTGAAAAGCAACAATCTCCTCTGGAGATGAGAAGGAGAAACTTATGTTGAGGAGACGGCGCCACCTAACAGTGGAGGAAGCGGCGGCAGCGATCGGGCGGAGAAGGAGGTGGTGATGACGATAAGGACGAGAGCAAGTAAAAAAAGAGATATCATGAAAAGAGCAGGAATGACATAACGCAGCAACCTCCTCAGGAGATGAGAGGGAGAAACTTACGTTGAGGAGACAGCGGCGACCTAGTGAAGGAGGAGGCGGCAGCAGTGATCGGGCAGAGGAGGATGCGGTAGCGGAGATAGGGACTCAAGCAAGCAAAGAATGATTTAAGAGCGGGAATGACAGGATGCAGCAACCTCGGATGATCAGAGGGAGAAGGCCGGCGTCGGTCTGGGTTGATTGGCGAGAAGCCAATTTTTGGCCTCACCGCATCCCCGGCGCCGCGGTACACGGATCGACTCAACCCGATCGGCCCGATCCAACCAGGTCAACGTCCTAAGTCGGATCCATTGACCCGGGTTGGATTTGACCGACCCGGATTTGCCGACCTGACCCGGTTTTTAATATAATATTATTATTTTATTTAAAAATATTTTTTTAAAAAATATTAAAATTTAAAAAAAATTCAAATTTTTTTATTTTCTTTTAAAATTAGGATATAATTTAGACATAATATTATATGATATTTTTTTTAAAATTATGTAATATATCTGAATGTTTTAAATTATTGTTGTATTATTATTATGCATGTTTTTAATTAGAATATAATTACATAAATTATTATGTTTTGAATGTTGTCTACCTTAGTTAGGGCTAGAACCTTAGGCTACATATCTGTCTTGATTGCTAATTATTTATAATTGTGCACTCGTTTGATCACCTCACATGTTAGGAGAAAAGTCCTAAAATCAATCCAAATTGCCTGACAAATATTTTCAGAAATGAACAGAGTAAAAAGGTACGGAAAGGGCATTAGTTATCCAACTAGTATAACCAAGTCTTCGAACTCATTTAATCTCTGGTTCGTAGGAGTAGAGTGATTCTCTCATCACTTTACTTAGGTTTCTAATTGACCTACCTCAAATTGATTAGTGGCAACTTCAAGATAAAAATTACATGCAGGTTAAAAACTTAAACTCTAAGTCGCGATATGGTATGGGTTTGGGAGAGCCCGAGTTAAGTCTCAAACCTAAACTTAACGTGTACCAGACGACATCATTTTTTTGATGATGCAAAAAAAAAAGTCGGAAGTTAGTCGCAATAGTTTTATTTTCTTTCTCTCCATCTCTCTTCTCTCAAGAACTCTCCATACTTCTGAGTACTACTAATTAATTTGCGTGGGAATGTGATTTTTTAGGGCTTAGACAGGCGATGTTGATGCACTTAAATAGAAGTGACTTTTGATCGATGTTGATGCACTTAAATAGAAGTGACTATTGATCGTGATAAATAAATGGATACCTCACCAAAACTCTATCTGAAATTATTGAAGAGATAAGATTAGAACCGATCATACTTTATTGTTGGTTTTATGCACTTAAATCTTGGTTTTTCTATATGCCAGTAGCATAATGTAATTGACACACCAATATCCTGCACATCCTTAATAAAGGATTGCCACGTGGACATTCTTTGTTTTCATGTATGTGGACCTTTAATGAAGGTTTATGCAACATTGTTAATTATTCCTCGATCTTTCATATTTATAGATACACTGTACACTTCGGTCAACCTATTTTAGAGATTCCATGAGCGAAGAGAATAAATAACAGCTTGCGCTTTTTTCACCCAAATATAGCTTGAGACACTCCCTTGCCACTCTGAATGGACGGTATTACCCCAAATAAGAACATTAGGATAAGTAAGGGAAACTCCTTTGAATATGGAAATTCGGATGCATTTAGAATTGTCAAAGAAATGTATTTGCAAATGGTTTGAATGTGTTTTCTTATAATGTGATTTCAATTGCCACAATTTTCTTGTCAATAGCTAATTATTACATGTAATCAAGGTAAAGATAATACTCTATGTACTAATGTTTTAGGGAAAATGGTATTGAAATAGCACGGCCTTATATTTATTTTGCACTATGAAACCATTATTCTAAATATAAACTAAGCACAAGTATGAATAAAACCATTATTCTAAATATCAATTATTATCATGCAAATGCAAAGTTCCCTAAACCATTATTCTAAATATAAACTAAGCACAAGTATGAGTAAAACCATTATTCTAAATATCAATTATTATCATGCAAATGCAAAGTTCCCTAAACCATTATTCTAAATATAATCTAAGTCAGTAAATTTGTTAGCAAAATTGAAATGTAGTGAGTTGATTTTTTGGGGAAGGACGAACGGTTAAGCGGTGCTCGAGGCAGATGGACCCCTTGTTCAACAATGGGGATGATCCATCCGCGCACAACTTTGGGGATATAATGACATGCATTATCTCCTACTGCAATTGGTTCTCCTCATCATCGATTTAGTTAATTTTATTTAGTTAGTTAGCCAGAACAAATGGATCCCAACATGAAAATAGCTTGACTTAACAATTAAATTAAACACGAACTTTAATAACTTAAACATAAAGATTGCTTTCACGTATCTGAGGATCATTTAGATTTGATCCGATCTAGCTGTAAAGGATTTGGATAGTGCACTCGTAAAGCTCATAACTATCTCTTCACACTTATATATATTATAAATGTACAATTGCCCCAGCTTAAAAAAGGAAAGTCATTTAGAGAGCAATGTAAGATCATTGTCATGAATGAAAGAGTCTCAAATAGTTCTTGAGAGAGAAAAGAGAGAGAGAGAGGAAGAATGGCGGATACACTTCCCATCGGATATTGATTTTATCCATCTGACGAACAACTCTTCTCCTATTGCCTTGCGCGGAGGGTACAAAGGGAATTAGTGTTTTCTGAATTCATCCACGAGTTCGATGTGTATGAAAAGGAACCACGGGAATACATCGACAAGAACGTGGAAAAAAGCTTGTATGTCTTCACCAAGCTCAAGATGAAGAAGTCTAGCGTGGAAAGAATGGCGGGTTCGAGATACATGAAGGGGGCAAAAACCACCGCACATCAAAGATCGCCATGGCAATGTTGCTGGTCACAAGAAAAACTTCAATTTTAAAGCGAAAGATGGCTCCTCTTCTGACAGATAAAACGCCGAGAAAGGATCTTGGATTACGCACGAATGCTCCATGCTTGATCAAGAAGTGAGCCGAACTCTCTTGTTCTAGCTTTGTTAATTTATTGCAATGTGCGTCTAGCTTAGGCTTTGTAATTAATTTTTTACCGTTGGAGATGATAGTATATGTACTGTGTGAGTGCCTCTAATAAACCTGTGAAATGTGGCGGTACTTTTCTCATTATAACAAACTCGTTATTTTACATAGTGTATTATAGGCTTCATCATGTTAATAAATCTGGAAAGCTAATTTATTTCTTTTCAAATTAAATGTGAAATTTATGGAAACCGCAATATGCTAAGGGTGCATTCGTTTCGTGGAAAATGATTGATTTGCAAAACATTTTCTGAAAAATATTGCTTATATCATTTAAAAAAAATTAGTCAACAGAAAATATTTTCATCATATGCCTAACTATTTTCGTGGGCAATAAAAAAAATTTCCATTCATATATATTTGAAAGCGATACAAGTGATTATTTTTTGAATCACTTATTTTCTGCTAAACAAATACACCATTATGATAAATGTATTCTAGCGTTTTTCATGGTAGAGTTTTTCTCATAATATTGCGTCCACCATCGTGCCCTTAGCGATCTGAATAGTGCCACCTTTATATTCTAGGTATTCATCATGTGAGTAATTCTTCAAAGCCAAACTAGTTATCTTTTTTTTTTTCTCATTTTAAATTCTTTCAAAGCCATGTTAACTACAATGCATTCATATAATCAATATAGGTTCTATCTACACAGCTTTATTTGACAAAACATCATAAATTTCTTAACGCCTTAGGTATGTAAATTGCATATTGTTCTGTGCAAAATCCGATTTAAGAAAGAAGAAAGCGGCAGAGGCACTACACTGATTCTAAGCGAGGCAATCAGAATTGGAGAAAATCATCCACTTAAGGATTCTTCCGACTTCAACAACAAAATTGATGTGCCTCACCAAGACATCAAAACGGAACCATCGAAGACAATGTCCCTCTTTTCGGGTCCTCATGTTGAGTGGCAACCATTTGTTGACACCTAAATTTTGCCCAAATTACTTAGGGTTTTATTGCATAAAAAATTTTTATGGTTTAATTTTTAACCCCTAAATAAAAAATATTTCCATTTAAATTTCATGACATATAGACATTAGGCATTTGCATTAATGCCAGCGTCTCTCTTTTTTCTTCCCCTCCCTAGTCAGTATATGATCGTTTTTTGAGCCTTGGCTATGTCCTCTTCACTTTCGTGGCGTGTTGGGTGAGTTCTTGCGTAGGTTCGGTCGGTAGGAGTCATTGTTTCTTTCACGGCGGTTGAAGGAGGTCACGGGGAGAACAGCATGGCCTTGAGCTCGAGTTGGCCGGTTCACCGTTAGTGTTCTTGCATGGGATTTCGATCGGCGAGTCATTTGTTTCTTCCTTACGACTGAAGGAGGTGCGGGGGAGAGCAACATGGTCACCGGAGCTGAGTTGGCGGTTCACCGTTGGTGTCTGCCTTTCTACGTAATACGTGGCGGCCGGCTCCTGCGTTGGGGCTTGGATGGACCTGGTTGGGGCCTTGGGTAACCCCACGGAGGTGACGCAGGCAGAGGTCGCCCGCCACCCCTCATTGGGATCTGGGCGGCCCGTTGGGATGCAGGCGGCGCGGCCAGCCGACCCCTCGGTGAACTGGATGGTCGGTCATCGGCGGGGTGGTGATGTGAGATGCCGAACCCCTCATTGGGATTGGGGCGACCAGCCAACCCCTCGGTGCTGGATGGTCCCGGTCATCCGGCGGGTTGGTTCACACCAGGTGAGATGCCGATCGAGCCGGGTTGGTGACGAAGGGGCCGTGGCGGGTTGGTGACCAATGGCGGGTCGGGTGAGTCGGGTAGGGTTTCACCGAGTTGGGTCGGCGTCCAAGTCGGAGAGTTGGGTCATAACCGGTAGGATTAGGTTTTGGGGTTGGCTTTAGGTTTATTAGGTTTTTATTTGGTTTTTGGCCTTTTTCGTGGCATGGGCCAATTCAAAAAATTGGGCTAAATTATTATTATTTTTATTATTATTTGGTCTTTCTATTTTTAGTGGGCTTTGGGCCTATATCTGTTTGTTTTTTAAAAAAAAAAATATTCAGGCGGGGGCCTTTCTCTAAAGAATTGATATCAAAAATTAGAACGGGCTCAACAAATGAGCCCGGTTCATCTCATGGGCCGGCCCGGCGTGCCGGGTCAATCTCGATCGAGGTCGGATGTGGAGATCCGACCCAGTCCGATTTATTTTATTTTAATATGGTTTTATTTTATTATTTTTTTAAAAAAAAATTTTATTTATTTATTTTTAAAAAAAGGGCTCGAATTTTATTTTATTTTATTATTTTATTATTTTAAAAAAAAATTCAAAAAACTTCAAAAAAAATTTCAAAAAAAATTTCAAAAAAATTTCGAAAAATAATTTTAAAAAAAAATCTTTTAAATTTAAAAAAAAAATCAGAAGTTTTATTTGGATTTTGGAATTGGGTTTTCTTGCCCTATTATATGATTGGTGTCATGTTGGATCGCACGTTGTTTGGTTTACACACTTTGAATTGCACATTTAATTTAACCTCGCATGTAGTTGATTATGCATGTCTAAGTTTAGATATTAATTGTTGCTTTCCATAGCTTAGTTAGGAATGAAATGTTGAGACTCGATTAGCATGAGCATGTTAGGTGGTGAATTGAATAAGATTAGGTATTGAAATGGCACTAGTTTGTCAATTAGTGTAATCAAGTCCCCGCACCCACTTTGAATCTCTAGTTCGCGGAAGTGAGGCATTTCTCCAGTGCTTTACTTAGGTGTCTTATCGACCTATCGAAAAAAAACTAATTAGTGGCGACTCCTATATGAAATTGATTTGCATGTTAACAACTTAAACTTAAGTCGCGAATTGGTATGGGCTTGGAAGAGCTCGAGCTAGGTTTAATTTAGCAATCCATTAGCCAAACCCCATAGGCGGCGAGGCCGGTTCGAGGAGGTCGCGATAGCTTGGTGACTCCGCTAGGGACTTTTATGGACTTAGGCCGTTTATCTTGTTCAAATACACGCTTGCCATTGACCCCTTGTTTTGCAGGTTTGGGATTTAGGGAATGAATGTTTATTTTTCGACGTTTGAAGCATTGTTTGCTTATATATTATTTTGCATGCTTTAGATGTTTTAGCACTACACTATTACACACATAACCATGCTGCGGACCCGGCCGTGATAGGACACTATAGGATGGTGTTAAGAAAGATACAACCTTGAACGTGAGACCGCTGATGTAGACGTTGCCTTTCTTCTCCCAAAAGTTCTTTCCTGGTGTCGTAAGTGTTTATCTTTGTCCGCGAGACCGGCGTGACTATAGGATATCTTTTTTGACTAAGCCGGAGTTAACAGGACGACACCAACGCGAGAGCTGCGACGGTCAGATCACCCCTTAACTTCACCTTGTTCAACCATTTAGATAAAAAGCGAGCCTCAACTTTCATGCGTGTGTCTTTGTGTTTGCCATTATTCTCGATAAAGTAAGCCTTTATCTCTCTTGTTATGCAATTCATTTATTTCCCCTTGCTGGTTTGTAGCAAATTAGGTCGATCGTTAGTCTCACTTTATATGCGATGGGGAGAATCGATGTCCAATTCATTTCCGCTCCCAAGAAAGAACTCATAGCGTGGTGAGATCAGCTGGATCAAAATGGTCAAAGGTAGGTCGAGGCAAGGATTGGCCGTCTCCTCCCGTTACTCAAGATTAATATTCATTCCGGAGTTATGCAAGCAATACCGCACTTTTGGTGCCATCAAACATCAACTTTCATATTCGGCGAGTTCAAGTTAACTTTGACCTTGGAAGAATATAGCATTGCCATTAGAATGCCTCTTGGAACCGAGCTTGTCAAGTCACCCATAGTTATAGACCCCATCTCCGAGTTGTCAAAATTTTTTAGAGTTAGGGCCGAGGTGGTAAAAAAAAGTCTTTAAGGCTAATTGTTATGCGTGCCCATTCTCATTTTTGGCCGAGTGTTTTTCAAATCAACCAATAGCCCAAAAGAGTAGGATTTTCATTTTAGCATTTGTCGGACTGATCATCTTCCCTCATCGTAAGAATGCCATAAATCCTTCAATTGCTTGGGTGGTCAAACACATGTGTGCCGGGTTAAACTATGTCAACGTGATTTTAGCGAAACACTATTGTCCCTTAATTGTTTTAAACAAAGCGGAGAAAAAATCATGCGAGCTTCCCCGGAGATTTTGCAAATATGGTTTCTTTCTCACATAAGGGGATTTGGGCACCTTATGCAGTTATTTCAAATAGATGAGTTTAGGCACCCAATACAGAGGTTCCAGGTCTTAGAAAAGCATTCCCCTGACAAAGAATATTCCCGTTGGATAAATTTCCTAAAAGACCCCGAACCCAAGGCATTTCTATGGCATGCTAAATAGCTCCAGGTCGAGGAAGCCCGCTTCGCTCACAAGTTTGCTAACCCGATCCCGCTGCTTGGTCTCTGGCGCCACTTCCTATTACCCAGGGTGGCCCACCAATACCGAGCTCTACAAGAGATTCCCCACCTCTCAAGATAGAGATGTTCCAGGCTTACTTCACCCGCACAGACTACGACTACTTCGACGAAATCCATGCCATTGAGATTGCCCTGGAGCGAGTGTCGTCCTGAAAGAATCTTCGTGCCTAAGATGCTAAATGGAGAAGAAGAGATCCACCATGCCTCCACGTTCTACATCCGCAACCACCGAATTCTGACCATTCTACGACCGCTGGTCCGGAAGTAATGGACAAGCCCACCCAAAAGGCGCAAATTGAGCATCTTGAAAAGAGAGTGGAAATGGACAAGACTCGTATCTCGAAGTTAACTCGAGAGAACAAACGGCTCCGTAAAGCCGCGGGTTCCGCATCGCATATAAAATGAGTCGCCCCGAGAAGTTTGAGATGACACTTTCACTAAATTTGTCCCCCTAGTTTCTTGTTTAGGAGGTTCTATTGCTTTTCTAGTCTCAATGTTTAGGGAATTTCGTTCTTCTTATGTCCCAGTAGTTTTATGTACTTCCTTAGTCTCAATGTTTAGGTAATTTCTTTCTTTCTAATTTCAAGGCTTAGGAATCGTTATGTACCTTCTTTGTTTCAATGCTAGAATAATCTTATTTTCTAATTTCAGTATTAAGAAGCTTTCATTTATCGTTTAATGATGTCTAAAAATTCCAAAATCTCGATGTCTTAAAAAAAAACTTTCTCTCGAGGGACACAAAACGCCTAGACCATTGCCATGGGCCAACCTCCCATTTGAATCGTGTGCTCACATACGCTCATTTTTCAGGTATTCACAAATTGCCCGAGTCCACTCAATGCACAAAGGGAGGAATTGAGAGATCAAGAGGCCAAAGAAAGAGACCTTCCGGTGATCGCGGGTGTCTACACCAAATTCGATGCCCCGCCAACGCCCTTCCTCCACCAAAGCAAAGCTACGACTTCCGTGCAATCACCGATCCGACACGATCAAGGGCCACACAAATGAATATCGAGGAGCAGAACGCCGTTTTGCCGCTCTCGATGACAAGATCAACGATCTCGCGGTTCAGCTCACTCGATTCGCCGATGATATGAGGGTCGCATTAGCAGCGCCAAACGCTGGTCAAGCCGCACCCCAAGCTATTCCCGAGCCCGTGGAAGGGTCCGCAAGAAGGAATGTTACCGAGGAGGCATTAGGTTCTACACCGTAGTGGTCTAACTAGACCACATCTCGTGGTCACCACCACCCGATTGGAGGAAGAACACAACAAAAGGTTCACAAAGATAAAAGAGAAACTCCATGCACTACGAGAATACGAAGAGCATATGATCGAGGACATGTCTCGATATGCATAGATGAGCTTTCTTGAGAAGTTCAAGATTCCCGATTTCACTAAATATGATGGACCGGAGACCCAAAGATCTAATTGAAGTACTATTTGAACAGGATGGCGAGGTATGCCTAAAATGTCCCATTAATGGTTCGGACCTTCCAAGAGAATCGACAGGGTCTGCATTGCAATGGTAAGTGTTGTTGGAGCCCGAGAAATTTGAGAAGTGGGAGGAGTTAATGAGACATTCGCCTTGGCAAGACAAGTACAACATCGAGATAGCCCCCCACGCCGCGAAGTGTCGATGACACGAACTAAAAAGAAGAGGAGTGAGTCTTTCGTGGCCTTTGCTCAAAGATGGCGACTCTCGCCCGCTCAAGTTCGACCTCCGCTTAGTGAAAAGGAGCTGCTCGATCTTTTCCTCAAGACCCTACCTAATGATTTCTATTTAAAGTTAGTGGGTTCTAGATGCTTGACCTTTTCCCAACTGGTAGATGTCGGGGAGAGGATAGAGGGGCCATGCATGATGGTAGATTAAGCGAAAGGATTAGTCGAAAGGTCCCGAATAGAAAGGAGAAAGACGTGGAGATCGTATATGTGCAAGCGCCAATCATGATAAGGCCCTCCGCTTCATCCTCCCAAGGCAAATCAGTATTTTGAGATAGGGCATATCGTAATCAAGAATTTAAAAAGAGAGCACCAAGGCAGTTCACTCCCCTACCTAGGTCACTGTCCAAGTTGTTGCCCATGTTGTTGAAAAGGGGATGATAGCTAAAGAAGTGCCTCGGGACAATCCTCCAAGATTCTCCGGATTTGATTTGTCAAAGTCCTGTGAGTTCCATAGAGGCGAAAAGGGGCATGATGTGGATGACTGTTTCGTTCTTAAGATCAAGGTTCAGAACTTCATGGACAAAGGTATTTTATCCTTTAAGGAATCGACCCCTAATGTTCAACAAAACCCGTTGCCCAATCATCTTTGGAGATGTCAATGTGGTTATTGGGAAGGGTGGCGAGAGTGTTGCAGACCTTTAATGTGGATGCTCATAGACTTTATAAATTACTAGTGTCATTTGGGCACTTTGAAGACGGGGCGGATATTCCGATGGAAGAAAAATTGAAAAACGTATCACCCGAATGGTGGACATGGGAGTAATCTACAATACGAAGGAAGGTAGTATGACGGACACGACGATCGTTGTTAACTCGTATCACGAGAATGAGTCGGAAGAGACACTTGCCGAGCCTATAGAGACCGACAAGCCGCTTTTAATGAGGGTGCATCAAAAAGTCTAATTGTGACCAGCAATAAAAGAGAAAATTTGTATGAGGTTCTTGGGCCTCAAGCTAGCAATGTGGATTGGAATCATGAGTTCATAAAAATCGTTTCGTGAGAATGGGGAAGTGGTCGACACATTGGGTCAACCCAGCGGCAAATTCGACTATCTTGTGAAGTATTCACCACCACCTAGTTTCTTCATCGATCCCAAGGATGTCGTTCCCAATGGATGGGGAGGTATGGACGACCCACTTGAACCCGAGGAGATGATTGGCATGATTACCCCCGTGGTGATTGACTTATCTATCGAAGAGGATTTATGGATGCCGGACGGGGGAGATATCGAGCGAGATAGTTGTCGACTTGGTGACCAAAGAGTTCACTACCCTAGAGATCGATGATTGCTTCATGGAGCCAATGGTGATTGAGCTCCCGCTTGAGGACTAAGAAGATATAATAGTGGACGGAACCCCAAGTTTTGAGCCCAAGGCGATTCCCTAGAGTTATAAGATGAACGAAATTGACGCCGTCACACGCTCATGCCGTTGCTATGCACCTATAGGGATAGTTGAAAAGAAAGCCGTCTCGGATGAGGAAGCGAAGCAATTTTTAGCAATTGTTAAGACTAGCGAGTTCGATGTTGTCAATCAACCGAGGAAGATACCAGCCCCGATATCACTCCCCGGATCTTTTCAAATCCTCCGAGAAACACAAAAATGCACTACTCAAGGGTCTAAATGAAATACACGTTCCTCGAAACCATCAATGACACCCAATTGGAGGAGTTTGTAGGGTTTATCTTCTTTGAAAGATCATATTTCTTTTGCCGATGAAGATTTCCCTTCAGAAGGTCGCAATTATACTAAGGCGCTACTTATTTCAGTTAAGTGTCGTGATAGAATGGTAGCAAGAGCACTAATTGACAACGGGTCTGCATTAAACATTTGCCCACTCGCCACCTTTATCGTGCGGGAGTGAGTGAAGAGAAAATTCTGTCATCTAAATCTACCGTTCGAGCTTTTGACGGTATAAAGAAGGAGGTCATTGGCGAGGTTGAGCTCGAACTATTGATTGGTCGGGTTCTTTTTCTAGTCAACTTCAAGGTCCTTGGACATTCCTAGTGCATTCAATTTTCTACTAGGATGACCTTGGATACACACTACGGAGTTGTGCCCTCAAACTTGCATTAGAAGATTAAATTCATTGTGGATAGGAAGTTGATAACTGTTCATGAAGAGATCGATTTCAAAGTTTTCCATGACACTGCAATTCCGTATATAGAGCATGAGAACAAGGCTGACACAAGCTACTAGACTTTTGAGTTAGTGTCGGTAAACCACGTGCTTGTGGGGACTATGATGCGCAACCCAGCAGTGGCTAAGCCTTCAATGATGTCGAGTAAGGTGTTGCTCGAGAATGGTCATATTCCTGGAACTGGACTAGGACTACATGGACAAGGCATCAAAGAGCCTATTTAGGCTTCCAAGTGACATAAAACAGCAGGCCTAGATTATCATGGTGGCAATTCTAGTGGCCGAGATGATCATAAAGGACAAGGCGATTTCGGAGGTCGGGCTAATCGTGGAGGTCGTGGTGGCCGTGGAGGTTACTACTAGCTACGGGGCCGTGGAGTCAATGAAGGTCATGGTAACCAGGAGGCCTAGCTAATCATGGAGGTAACTGAGGTCATGGAAATCTATTTGGATTAAAGGAGGGTCAGAAGGGCTTACTCCTTTCGGAGTTGAAAGAGATCTTCCCGGTCCGCCCAAGCTGCTGCAGGAAGAGGAGGCCATCCTTGGCCTAGTTGAGTTGTTCGAGGAGGAGTTTGCTTGTGTTATCGTGGGAAAGGAGGAGACCGAGCCCTCATCGCTACCACCAACCCTTCTGAGTAGGGATGCTGTTTTTCTTTCCTGTTTCGTTTAGTTTGAGTCTATGTCTATCCCTTGCATGGGAAGTTTGTTTAGGATTAGTTCTTTGCTTTCCTTTGTAATCAAAATCTTGGATCGCGGAGCCATCGGTCCAAGACCTCGAGTCATGTAAGCGGCTCCATCATATTAATGAAATCATGATCATGTTTTATTAAGGATGTGTGGAAGTACCCAAACCAGATCGATGATGTTGCTTTGAGGCCCGGACTTCCACACACTTCCTGGTCTTTAAAATCATTTGCAAATAGGGGCATCTAAGGATATGAGGACGGATCCTTCATTTTCGAAAACTCTTTTAAAACGACTTCAAAACACATGCATATCAAGTAGTTGCAATAATATTTGCCAATTTAACCACTAACCTTCTTTGTAGCATCTCGGGCATAACATGTCACATGATCATGATAGGTGCATATGTGAGTTGGATTCATTTGGATGAAAATTCCTCTAAGCCCGAGGATGACAAGGATGACCGTGGATGAAAAAGCATCGAGCAAGATTGGATTCGGCATGAAGAGTCTAAGCCGTTGACCGCAGAGCCTACAATCAAAAAAATCTGGGCGATTCGGAGAATGTTAGAGAAATCAAGATTGAGCTGAGAAATCAACATTAAAATGATGGTTGACCTTTTAAAAGAATACCAAGATGTGTTCGCATGGTCATATGCGGATATGCCAGGGTTGGATAAAGAAATTGTAGAACATGCTCTACCAACTTGATCCGAGTATCCCGCCAAAGAAACAAAGGCTCAGAAGAACAAAGCCCGAATTATCCAAGAAGATCAAGAAGAAGTCATGAAGTTGTTGAAGGTGGGCTTTATAGAAATATCACGCTATTCGAATTGGATCGCCAATGTAGTCCCTGTCATGAAGAAGGATGGTCGGGTCAGGGTTTGTATTGACTATCGCGATCTGAATTGAGCAAGTCCGAAAGATGACTTTCCGCTGCCTCACATCGATGTATTGGTCGACAGCACCGCGGGATTTGAGTTATTTTCTTTTATGGATGGATTTTCGGGCTACAATCAAATTCGGATGAAAGAAGAGGATAAAAGTAAGACCTCCTTCATTACTCCTTAGGGGACCTTTTGTTACAAGGTAATGCCTTTCGGCTTGAAGAACGCCGGGGCAACATACCAAAGAGCGATGGTCACCCTATTCCACGATATAATGCATAAGGAGGTAGAGGTCTACGTAGATGATATGATTGTCAAATCCAAGCATGGAGAGGACCACGTTGAGGTGTTGTGGAAGCTGTTTGACCGACTTCGAAGGTTCAAGCTAAGACTTAACCCCGCCAAATGTGTGTTTGGGGCAAAGTATGGGAAATTATTGGGATTCATGGTCAAGAGCCATGGCATTGAAATTGACCCATCAAAGGTTAAGGCCATTTGTGATTTGAAGCCTCCTTCTCTTTGTCGAGAGAGGTTCGGAGCTTCTTTGGGGTGATTGAACTATGTGGTGAGATTTATTTCTCAATTGTCCGAGACGGCTAAACCTATTTTCAAGCTCCTAAAGAACAACACCAAAGTTAAGTGAGATAATCGATTGTCAAGAGGCATTTGAGAAAATAAAGCAATATCTTTCTCATCATTTGGTTCTAGTGCCACCTATCCCTAGAGTGTCATTGATACTCTCCCCGACTATTCATGAGGAGTCGTTGGGGCTTTGCTAGCTTAGAAGAGATCAAGCGATGGTAAAGAATGTGCGATATACTACCTCAAGAAGAAGTTTATTTCGTCCAAATAAATTACCTCGGAGTTGAAAAAACGTGTGTGGCTTTGGTGTGGGTATTACACCGCTTACGCCAATATACACTTCATCATCGGATCCTGCTTGTAACTGATAATGATCCCATCAAATATTTGTTGGAAAAACCTGCGTT
Source organism: Syzygium grande (assembly GCA_024733475.1). Lineage (NCBI taxonomy): Eukaryota > Viridiplantae > Streptophyta > Magnoliopsida > Myrtales > Myrtaceae > Syzygium > Syzygium grande. Next base: position 33,805,366 of record JAMXDD010000009.1, read on the forward strand.
AGTTGGAAAGTTAGCAAAGTGGCAAGTACTGGTGTCCGAATTCGACGTCCACAGATGACGCAAAAATCTGTCAAGGGAAGAGCTATAGCTGACATGTTGGCAGAAAACGTCGAAAGGTCAGAAGACCATCATCAGCCAGATCCCATAGAGGAGCGTGTTTCAGAGATAGTGGGTGATAAGTGGACTATGTACTTCGACGGCGCCGTTAACCTGGCTGGTTCTGGGACTGGGGCAGTTCTTATCTCCCCGACCGGTCAACATCACCCTGTGGCCGCCAAGTTGGTATTCCCGTGCACCAACAATATCTCAGAATACGAGGCTTGCATACTAGGATTGCAATTGGCCGTCGACATGAAGGTTAGGAAGCTGCAGGTTTACGGCGATTCCGCCCTCATCATTCTTCAGACAGAGGGCCAATGGCGAACCCGCGACTCCAAGTTGATTCCTTACCACGAATTCCTTGAGGAGTTAATAAAGGAATTTGAAGAGATTTCTTTTGAGTATTTACCCCGATCGCAAAATCAGTTTGCCGACGCCCTGGCCACGTTATCATCAATGCTGTAGGTTATGGAGGGATTAGACATCGAGCCACTGAAAATCGAAATATTGACACGTCCGGCTTACTGTTCGGTGATCGCAGAAGAGCCTGATGAGAAGCCATGGTATCACGACATCCTGAACTATCTTCAGAGGGGTGAATATCCTCCTAGAAGTGAGCTAACGGATCAGAAATACATAAGGAAGCTAGCATCGAAGTTCTTCATTAGTGGCAATGCTCTTTACAAGAGGTTTTGACTCAATTTTGTTGAAATGTGTCGATGCCAGAGAAGCTAATAAGTTGATGAGGGAAATTCATGAAGGAGAATGCGGTCCGCTACATGAACGGTCATCTCTTGGCCAGAAAAATCATGAGACTGGGTTATTTCTAGATGGCTATGGAGACCGACTATATTCGGCACGTTCGTTATTGCCATTGGTGCCAAATCTATACAGATAAAATCAACGCACCGCCAAATGAATTGCGGCAAATGTCCAAGTCATGGCCATTCTCAATGTGGGGGATCGATATAATTGGGCCAATCAATCCTAAGGCTTCTAACGAACATCGCTTTATCTTGGTAGCCATTGATTACTTCACTAAGTGGATCGAGGCAAACTCATATGCCAATGTCACCGCCAAGAATGTGGCCAAGTTTGTTCGGCGTGACATCATCGCGTGCTATGGAGTCCCGGAGGCGATTATTACTAATAACGGCTCAAATCTGAACAACAAGATTGTAGATGGCTTACTCAGCGAATTTCTTATTCGTCATTTGAACTCCTCACCTTATCGTCCACAAATGAATGGAGCCGTGGAGGCAGCCAATAAAAACATAAAGAAGATCTTGTCAAAGACTGCTGACAACTATCAAGATTGGCACGAACGGTTGCCCTACATTAATGGCATACCGAACTTCGATCCGCACTTCGACAGGGGCGACTCCTTTCTCGCTCGTTTATGGTATGGAAGCGGTCTTACCCGTGGAAGTCAAAATCCCTTCATTAAAGATTCTTTCAAGCCGAGCTCTAAGGAGGAGGGGGCTCTAAGGAAGATGGGATCGGTTGAACATGATCGACGAGAGAAGAGGCTGAAAGCTTTATGCCACAATCAATGCTACCAAAAGCAGGTTGCCAAGTCTTTCAACCGCAAAGTTCGGCCTCGGCACTTTGGAGCAGGAGATCTCGTACTAAGGAAAAGTGTTGTTCGCCACACCGAATCGGTGGCAAGTTCACCCCTAAATTACGATGGCCCATATGTCGTTAGGAAGGTTCTACCTAGAGGTGCTTTAATTCTTGTAGAAATGGATGGCCAAGAGTTGCCAAAGCCTATAAATGCCGATTCGGTGAAAAAGTATTTTCCTTGAATGAAATCCAAGACCCGAGAGCCATTTTCGATGCAATTCGAATCAATCATGAGGGTATTCACATCATGCATATCATGCATATCATGTATACATGTTTACCTTGTAGGCTCCAAACAACCCACAAAGTGATCATCAAATGACCGAACCGTCTTGGCGAGCATCTAGTGAGCTAATTAAGGGTTACCAAGTCACCAGGCCCACGGTGTGAGTACCTTTTTTTCTCATACCAAAAGAAAGTAAAATGGAAAATTTGCTTAAAAAAAAAAAAAAAAAAAAAAAGCACAGCAGTCGAAACTATGAAAATAAACTTTTGATAGTTATCTTGATGCTTGGTGGAACATTCATTTTGAATCAAAATTCCTGTGAAAATCAATCAACTCAGGTGATCTTGGCAAAACAAGAAAAAGTATGTTAATCATACCAAGTGAGAAGCACTTAGGATGAGGAAAGGCAAACCATTCCCAAACACGTCCCTGTAAACACTTTGAGAGGAACGAAAAGAGAAAATTGTGTTTTAGGACGAGAGATTCATTCGCAATAGTACATGGATCAAAATAGAAAGAGACATTTCTTCTGTCCACCCTGCACACTACAGGCAATCATAGTTAAGCCCCTTTGAGCCTTCACATGGGAAGAATTTCTATAAAGAACCACCCCACAACGAGGCAAATTTGGAGTTTTTGACTGATATTCTTCGGAGGAAAAGACGAGAAAGACTTCTTTGCCTTCACTTGCATTAATCTTTTTGTGGTAACTTCAGGTGAGTCCCTATGGAAGCGTGAAACATCCCAAAATGAAGAAGAGCATTCATTTCTCTACCCAAACACTCACACCATTTGCTTAGCCAAGTCGAGCCTAAACATTCGTTTCTAAAACCCAAGTGGTGATTGTCTCCCTACACTGGGGCAAGGCACATGATTTATCAAAATAATTGGCACTTATCTTTGAAAGTCCTTGGAGCTCAAAAGATTCAAATCAGCAAGAGTCAAATGAAAGTTTGGGGGCATGAAAAAGCAGTGTGCCTGGTAAAAGCAAGGCTAGTGCACAAAAAAAAAAAAAACAAAAAAAAAAGAAGAAGAAGAAGAAGAAGAAGAAGAAGAAGAAGAAGAAGAAGAAGGAAAGCTGCATCAAGAGAAGAGCTCTCATGTAAAAAAGGGATGTCAAAAGAAAAATGTTGGCAAGAAAAGAAAAATCATTACAAATACAAAAGCCATTAAAGAAAGGAGCAAAGCTCTTACGTTGAAAGGATTAGTCAATGGACTTTCGAGACAAACTGAATTCCAAGCTCGAATGCCTTCAAAAAGATTTGATGATATGGTAATGATGCTATGGTGATCACCAACTTTTGAACCCCGTTGAAAATTTCTGAGTCTTTTGAGCCTTTACCCAAACCAATGTTACAACCCTTTCCTAAAACCTTTTCCGATTGGGATGAGTCAAGTAAAAATAGGGACTTTATAGAGAAGATGTCGCTTGAAGAAGTGGGAGCAAGGTTATCTTATCTCATTTTAGGGTTTCTTGATTTGTAAACCTGTCAAAGATGTTTTTTTTTTATGATCATCTCATTTTTTTTTTTGCCGATAGTACTAATCCGTTGTTAAAACCAAGACCAAACCTACATTACAGTCCTTAAAAGACCTCTCCGATTGGTCAATATGTACTTATTGCGAATGATCCTCGAAGAAGCCTTGGCCTTGGAGATAGTGTAAGGTATATAGAGAGAACATGACTATCCCCCACACCAATGGATGGGAGCAAACAGCCTTCTTTGAGAGCTTGTGAGAAGCCCTTTTTGATTAAGCAACTCTTGTTTGGCACATCTAACTAACCCCTTGCATGAGCAGTGGTCTTTTCGACAAAGGTTTATCTCCTAAAGAGAATTTGATGATCAAGGGCGTTTCTCAAGCCCAATGGCAATTTTGTGATATTGAATTATGCTAAATGTTTTCTAAACAATTGAAACCGGTTTGATTTGCCCATGCAATCAATGCTTTGTTAGTGATGCTATTCTTTTGATAGTGTCCTTCATGACATCTGAATGATATCAATCTCGCCTGATATGCTTTCCCTACTAGGGCATTTGTTATGACATGTTCCATTAGATGTGTAGTGGCCATTTCGGAACCTTCTTGATTGATAGGCTTACAACCCGGGAACAGGAATTGCGGTGTAAAGGTTTTCTGACCTAGAGCACCCTTATTGACTTGGCGAGCTTTCATGACCCAAAGTCTTCCTCTTTTCTTGCTCGATGAACTTTTGCGATCTGAGTACCTTATTGACCTGGCGAGCTTTCGCAGCCCAGAGTCTTCCTCTTTCCTTGCCCGGTGAGCTTTTCAAGCCCGGAGCACCTTATCGACCTGGCGAGCTTTCGCAGCCCAGAGTCTTCCTCTTTCCTTGCCCGGCGAGCTTCATGACCAGTATTCCTCTTTCCTTGCTCGCAAAGCCGCAAACCAGAGCACCTCATCGACCTGGCGAGCTTTCGCAGCCTAGAGTCTTCCTCTTTTCTTGCTCGGTGAGCTTTCGCAGCCGGGGCACCCTATCGACCTGGCGAGCTCTCGCAGCCCGAGTCCCTTTCCTTACATAACAGGATTTCATGTAGCCAAAGGCCCGTTCTTACACGGTATGTCTCCCTCTTCATTCAATCACAAGCCCGTCAATCATCTCATGCATCTTCTCATGCCCTCCATGAACAAAATTTAAGTGTCTCTTATCTTTGAAAGGAACCTCTCCGAGCTCCCCTTCAAAGAGGAGCAGCTGTTGACACCTAAATTTTGCCCAAATTACTTAGGGTTTTATCGCATAAAAAAAATCTTTAGGGTTTAATTTTTAACCCCTAAGCCAAAAATATTTCCATTTAAATTTCATGGCATATAGACATTAGGTATTTGCATTAATAGGGTCTATTAGGACACGAAATCTTTATTTAAAAAAAAATTTAGGGGCCGGGTTCGTCAGCCCATTCCCATTCCCTTTTTCCTCCTTTTTCCCTTTATTTTTTTTTTTTCCGCGGCCCTTTGCTTTCTCTTTGGTTTTGGGCTTAGCTTTTGGTTTATTAGGTTTTTATTTGGTTTTTGGCCTTTCGTGATGCGGGCCAATTCAGAAAATTGGGCTATATTATTATTATTATTATTATTATTTGGTCTTTCTATTTTTAGTGGGCTTTGGGCCTCAGATTCTGTTTTGTTTTTAAAAAAAAAAAAATATTTCGAAATGGGCCTTTCTCTAAAGAATTGATATCGAAAAATTAGACCGGGCTCAACAAATGAGCGGGTTTCCATGGGCCCGAGCCGGCATGCCCGAAGTCAATCTCGATCCGGTCGGATGTGGAGATCCGATTCGGTCCGATTTATTTTATTTTAATATGGTTTATTTTTTATTTTTTTAAAAAAAAAAAAAAAAGTTTATTTATTTTTTTTTTAAAAAAAAGGGCTCGAATTAAATTTTATTTTATTTATTTTTATTTTTTAAAAAATTTCAAAAATTTTTCAAAAATTTCAAAAAAATTCAAAAAAAAAATTTCAAAAAAAAATCTTTTAAATTTAAAAAAAAAAATCAGAAGTTTTATTTGGTTTTGGAATTGGGTTTTCTTGCACTATTATATGATTGGTGTCATGTTTGATGCATACGTTGTTTGGTTCACACACTTTGAATTGCACATTTAATTTAACCTCGCATGTAGTTGATTATGCATGTCTAGGTTTAGATATTAATTGTTGCTTCCCATAGCTTAGTTAGGAATGGAATGTTGAGACTCGATTAGCATGAGCATGTTAGGTGGTGAATTGAATAAGATTAAATACCGAAAGGGCACTATTTTGTCAATTAGTGTAATCAAGTCCCCGCACCCACTAAATCTCTGGTTCGCAAAAGTGAGGCATTTCTCCTTGCTTTACTTAGATGTCTAATCGACCTATCGAAAACTGATTAGTGGTGACTCCTAGATGAAATTGATTTGCATGTTAACAACTTAAAATTAAGTCGCGAATTGGTATGGACTTGGGTGAGCTCGAGCTAGGTTTGACTTAGCAATCCATTAGCCAAACCCCTTAGGCCGCGGGGCTGGTTCGGGAGGTCGAGACACCATTGTATTGCACAGGTTCAAAAGGGGACGTTTTGGCTTCAGTATCTCACCCGTGCTTAGCGATCTCCGCACAAACAGTGTCAGATATTAAATATTTCGTCAGCATAAGAAGGCCAATCGAGTAAAGCTTCATGGGCAATGTGACAGCCAACGGAATTGCGAATTTACTTGTATCCCTGATCATGAAAGAGAATACCGATGATGATGGCTCTCAATGGACAGAAGACAACATTAATTTCGATTGGAAAATCAGCTAGAAGGACTCTAAAGATGACATCGTACTAGGTGGCTCGCCTCCAACAAGTGACGCTACTACATAATAGTTTGTCCCCACGATAGTGGAAGCACTCGAGCGACCGTATAACAAGGATTTACAAGAATATCTAAACAAAGCATTGGATGTAATGGATTGTCTTTTAAAATCGATGATGTGATTTTGCCACATCATCTAAGATAAGAAGGTGGCACCCCACAAATTTACTGTTCCTGCACGTTAAATTCCAGCATTGGCACTTTACTTTCCTTTAATTCCAATCTATACACTTTCCTGTCCAAGATGGACAAAGAGCTTTTTTTTCACAAAAAAAATCCAAATCAATCTTTTCAGTGAAAGATTTTTCACCGTCTAGGTGAAACAATAACAAAAAAAAAGCATCTGAGTTACTAATCGAGTGAAGCTGAAAATTGCCTGGCACAAAATATAGTGAATTTGAACCTCGAAACTTGGTAATTAGATGTGGAAGACAATTCAAGTAAGTGTCTTGCTTCTGATTTATTCTTGTTATTTGTGTTAATTTGATATATATTTGTACCTTTTGTCAAGCATAAAACAGGTAGTCTTGTTTTAAAAAACATGATCTATTAACTTATTGTCGCCATATGCATAAAATTAGGTTAAATAAGAAATTTCTCTCTTTAATTTAGTGTTTTTTAATCGTAATATCGACAAAGATCCTACAAGGTAGGGAAATGCTAACGTGACATAAAACATGAATGAAATAATTATTAGATCGGCAATATAATAAAGGATTGATGGTAATGGAGTAATTTTCTGTAGCTTGATTTGCAGAATGAAAAAGTCTCTCACAATTGTATTTATTTAGTTTACAGCTACTACCTGTGGAATAAACAAAGTATAAGAACAAATGTGCAAAATACCCCTTTATCGATTTTAATCATTAACATAATAGATATAATAATAAAAAGAAATACTACAATTTATTTCCCATGCATCATATAACTCATTTCCCTTTGGTTATAAGTTCCGATATACAGTTTGACATCTTTAGAATCATAATTCTATTATAGCATATCATATGTTTTTATTATAATATTTTAGAAACATATTTTATTTAAATTACTTTCATAATATTTTGTACTAGTCGTCAAGACATTAAATGTCACGCCTCAAACCCCCATCGAGCTTGCGACATCCCCCCGCCTGGTCGAAATGATGCGACGCCCCTAGGAACGTCGCCGACCCAACCCAAACATCGAGCTACATGCGGAACCGAATAACAAAACCCCGACAGAAAGATGGCGACAATGGGGCAAAGCACCATAACAATCCAGCAACATCATATTCATACAGCACCAAATATGCAAACATTATATTACAGACATAATTAACAATCTAACATCCGAAATCACCATCACGACAGAATATCAGGGTTTGGTTAACCTAACTTTCCTATGGGTCAACCCGATTTACACAACCCCTAAAATGCCCTAGGGAAAAATCTAAGGATCGCCTTCCGTTTCTGCTCCTAATTCTTCGAGCTTGAGCCTCCGGACACTACTTCATAGTTCTACCGGGCACCAAAGTCAGCTTCCGGGTTTATAAGCGGGGGTTCGAAAGTAGCGGTTATACAACCGTGAGACGAATCTCAATAAGTGTACAACCCCAAACCCCCGTAGGTACTCACATATCGCTGCATTTAAACATGCATAACACACAACAATCAACCAAACTAGCAACCGCGACGCAACCCTACCTAGATTTCATCATGCACGCGTTCCTGCACGTTAGTCAACCACACAGCCCGGTATGCTACAAAATATATCACAGCGGCGCGTGCCCCAATTATAGAGCAAAATCCACTTGGGCACGTCTCATATCATGCCTAGCAGTTTTTATCCCATAATCGATCATCACACCACGCGATACAAACACACTCACCCCAACTCACACCACACGTCACTTTCTTAATTTCACTTTCGTCCGCCAATTCTTGCTCATTCTCAACCTTTCCACCACTACCGCGCCGCGTAAAGCGCATCAAGCCAGCGGTCTTGACCTCGTCGGGCATCGTCATCCCGTCGGGCGGGCATCGTCACCTCGTCGGGGCGGCGCCGACCAGCGTGGCGTACACCCCTCGGGGCCGGAATCCCACACACACTTTCCTTCTATCGTGCCCGTGTAAAAGCGCATCAGGCTAACGGTCTTGACCACGTCGGGCATTGACACCTCGTCGGGGCGGCATCGTCCAGCGTAAACAGCCACAAGCCTCGGGGACGGATCCTCTCCAACCAATCTTACACACACGAACCTTTGTTCCACACTCTCCACATGTACCACGTCACCACACAAAAACCTGCTTTGCCAAACATACATACTTCACACATTTCCCATTTACACAACCTCGTCACACAAACACCACCACGAACACCCATGCTTAGCACGTGAACTCAATGCACAATCACACTACCACACCACCACACTACACAGCCACATACACAAGACACCCCACCACAATTCACAGCTACTCACATAGTACACACAGTCACTTATAATCAGCCCACAGCAATTTTCAGCACACGTGCTCATTACAAAATCACACTACCACATCTCACAGCCACACAATCACACATACGAGCTCATTCAAGCAGCAAACTACCCGTCAAAATGCCACGATAACACCGAATAATTTTCGAGAGAGAAAAACCGAGAATATGTAAAATCGGGCTAAACTGGGCAGTTTACACAGTGACCGAAATCCAAACAAAATAAATAGTAAAAGAACTCCAAAATTCTAAATTTTGGATATGTCATAAAAACATCTTGATCAACATTTCTTATGCTGAACACGAAATCCGGTTCAATCTGCAACCATGCCATTTTGTCCCTTGAAATCAGACCAAAATTAGTTCGCTCAAACAGACCGTTTTGTCCTCAAAATACATTTATTTCAACACCCAAATCACCTTGAAAAGCTTTGAAATTTTTATATGTTATAGCCACGAGTGTCCCCAACAACTTTTGTGAAGGAAGTATTTTGAAAATAGGCCTAGAAAAATTTATAAAAATTCGAACAGACCCGAAGGTCGGATGAACAGTAAATCGGGCAGTTTTATTTCGGTCCAAAGATGGACTTTCGAATGGCATCAAATGATTTCCAAAAATTCCCAAAATTAAAATATGTTATACTTCAAGATGTTGGGAACAACTTTCATGAAGAACACTTCCTCAAATTCGGACCACACAAGTCACAGTAAAAATAACAAAAACCAGCGACGCAGCAGCAACCTAACCGGGAATCAACCAACATGCACCACCGAGCACATCCAGCCACGAAATTCACCCTAAACCGAGCCCTAAACGAGTCTAACAATACCCGAGGTCCTAGGCGACATTTGGGGAGGTCACTTACCTAAGAAAGGCAAGAAGAACGGGCTGAAAGGTCCTAGCAGCAGCAACAACAGCATCAATGAAGAGAATGAGAAAGAGGGGAGAGAGAAAGATGAAGAAATGGGAGAGGACCTGGACGTGGGGAAAGGCAAAAAGAGAGGTGAGGGAGAGAAAGAGATCGGGTCAAAAAAAGTGGCTGGTGGGGACATGTGTCGCAATCCCACGTAATTTCCTATTTTACCCTTGATCCAACGGCCCTTATTTATGTCTATCCAATAATTGAAGGGCAAAAATGTCCAAAGCCCAATAATTGAGCTGATTTTCAAACCTGATTCATCCAAAAAAATATCCCAAAATTTTCAAAAATTCGGAATTCCATAATGTGTGGTCTAGAGGCAAAATGGTAATTTTCTAAGGTCCCGGGCGAAATTCCAATTTTCATACTAAATATGTTCCATATATCCAACCCCGTGGCCAACATAATATGGCATCGAAATGGGTGAAATTCACTTTCTAAGTCCTCAAAAATCGATTTCAAGAAATGACTAAAGTTTCGGGAATAAAATAATATTATTTTTCTAATTTTTGTCGAAATTCCGTTTTTGTCCAAAACCACTCTAAATGTGCATGGCCACCCCAAAAATGACCTTGGCCATGAAAAATAACCTCAAAGTTGGGCCTCGGCGAACTCATCCTGCCTTATCCCTAAGGTTCATCCCAAGAATGTACGGGTCTCGGGTGAGATCTCACTATAATTGGTCAAATTCATTTCTTAAATCCCGGAAAATGATAAAAAATTTAGACTCATAGGGTTAAAACTATGTTTATTTTAATGATTGAAATCCCGGACCAAGTACAAATCCACTTTTTTTGTCCAAACAAGGTGGCCAGGAACCAAAGGTTGGCCAAAGGGCCAAAAACGTCCCCACATCGGAAAGGTAGGCTGGTTGCATTGCTCAAAAAATTGTCACGATTTCAAAATTACCCTCGATTCTTTGAGGAGATGCTTTCTCATACCAAGTATATGGACACTCTTGTTTCCAAGAAATGACTAAAATTGAGCCCCAAAGGAAAATCTAGAACTTTAACTTATCTGAGAGAAGTTCTTGCCAGAACGGTGGCTCATTAGGAGGAAGCCGCTATTGGTTTGATCAAAGAAGAGATGGTTGAGAGTGGAGGTGGACCCACAAAAAGTCAAATCTTCAACGATTTAAGTTTGAACTCGTAGGTAATCGGTTAAGAGATAAACCAAGGCATGACTATTTGTCGGTCCCTGCCATGGGATTGGGTGATTGTTATATAATTCCAAGCCCGACTAACGAGAGAAAGGGATGGCTGAGGAGCCCATACAAGGTGGTCCACTAGTGTCCCCAAGAATCGGAGGAACATCCATTCAAGAGGGTGGACATGATCAATCAAATAGATCGGTCTCGGTTGGCTCATTAGAAAAAAACGGGCCCCCCTCCATCAATCCATATGGTCAAGATCGTCCAACCAATGTCAAGTTCTTTGGTCGTGCGAACTCAATCCCAAAGAGTAGGTTTGGATACAACCCAAAAGTTCGACTTCTGGCCATTTACCCCTAAGGTTAGCATCCCGAGAATAGCATGGCATTGTTGGGTCTCGGGTGAGATCTCACTATAGTGTAGTGGTCAAATTCATTTCTTAAATCCCGGAAAATGATCAAAAATTTAGACTGTTACATTAAAACAACATAGTTATATTAACTATGTTTATTCAATACTAATGATTGAAATCTCTTTTGTGTAAATTGTTGATATAGTGTAAATTGTTGATATAGTGGTGGTAGTGTTATTTATTATGATGATTAAAAATGTGAAAATTAATGATATAACAATTATAATTCCGTTAATAAAAAGGCCTTATGTTTTAACTATTATAAGATCATTTCTGCATTACAAAAAAAGAAAATTAAGTCTACTCCTAATTACTCAAGATAGCCACTTTTCTGGCTCTAGGTTAGGAAAGGGTTAATGAACAACTTTTCTTGCTATGGGATTTGCATGTGTGGATCTCCGCCCTCTTTCCCCCGCCACCCTCCACACCTCGAATCCTCCGTCGACCTCCCTCGCCGCCAAGGCTCGAACTTATGTTGCCGTCACTTGTCATACTTCGCTTTCCTTCCTGTATGCATGATGGGATTCGTCAATAGTCGGAGTCAAATGTTCATCAAGTGTTGAATTGGAGAATGGGTTGAATCTTCCTCAAAAGTTGTGATATTACATGCTAATCGATTAATGAATGTTGCTTTCCAGCAAGGTTCATGATTTTTCTGGAGCAGTGAATTTTTCCTTATGATAGAGGACTTGGGCAAAATCTTTAGTAATTCCGGAGTCAAACAACAGCCACGAGTAAACTGAGCACCTTTGTCGAGGGCCATCTCATTGAATGGAGGCAGTCTTCCAAAGTTGTCCCAGTTTAATAATGGAATAATTGACAAGCAACTTTTTCACCTGCTACGCGTACTTCTAGATGTTTGAGTCTTGACATTCCAAATGAGATTGCATTTGTTGCACCAGAAATCCTTGCACCTATCAACAGCATCAATCCCTCTCTTCTAATTCTCTATTTGCTATTCTGTTTTTGTTAAATTTTTATGTGTACCCCTTCATTTCTTTCCTTGCTGTATCCCATCTCCCTCCATAATCACCATGTCAAGTTGGGCAAAACATTATCACTCCATGCTTAGATCAAAGAACTAAAAGATATTATTTGAATGGTCTTCATTTATTGAATTGAAAGTCTCCAGATAAGGCTGGCGCTTACACGGAGCAGTTAAATGAAGCATGTTATGTCCATATGCTTTCCAAAAAGCTATCTTTGATAGTTTGGCCAGTAAACAAAAAAAGTACGCCACGATGGCCATCGGTTTTCTTATAAGGTACACTCCATTTTCTTGGGAAGCTCCTCTGTTGTATAAATATGTACCATCTTTTCTTGAGGTGATAGTTTGGTTTTGGTTTTGGAATTGCTCCAGTCAAAGCACGATGTGAAGGACAAGAATCAGTTACTAAAGTTGATAAGAAGCCACATGGTGGAAGTTGCTGTCATTGACCTTAAGGATGCATTCCCAACTGTGATCGAGGACTTATAGGCACGTCGACTTGCTGATTGCGTTCTCCTTCCCTCATTATGACTCAATTTTGTTTTTCTTTATTTTAATTAAACGACTAAGATATCAGCCGCCAGCTGAAGTTAGTTAGCTAGGCTAGCGCATGATGGCTTTATTAAGGGGCTTGAAATATGTTCTTGAGATTACCGTGTATTCGTTATAGTTGCTATTTGATTGTTGCTAGGGTTTACGATTCATTTTGGCATTTCCTAATATGTTTCATATTTACAGGGTAACAAATTGAATGACTACTGAATGAAGCTTGGAGTTCCTGCCATGTCATTTTTGCCACCTGAAACTGATTGGATAGTTGTTCTAGTTGACTATTGGACCCAATAACACACATATGCTACATCAGAACACAATCACCAAAAAAGGGTGAAATAGATGTTTCATGCTTTATCTAAACTTCCTATCGTCATGGTAATAGTTGATGTCTACCATTATCAGCAATATTGGTTACATGAAGAGACTTTCATCATAATCTGAATCGATGTGCTGGGTCTCCATTGTCTTTTAATTTTAGTTTCTATATAAATTGTGATTGGGATGGTCACTGGTTAAGGGTTTAGTAGAGAATGAGGTTAAAGTATATGATTTTTGTATTTTTGTTGGCCTGGGGAACGACACATGGAGTTCTTTGTTATGCGTCTTGATTTCTTAGACAAATATACAAATATATATAGGCCTTGAAAACTGCTGGTCAAGTATGGCTCCTATCGAACTTTGGCTCTCAGGAGGATATTGCCAACCCGAATGATCCGAAAGTGCCCATAAAAGTAGATGACGATCTGAAGCAACTCTTTCGGAGTATTGAATTACCTCAGGACATGATTGACATCGAGAAGGATCTCCAGAAGAATGGGGGATGAAACCATTGACGAACACCATGCAGAGAAGGCTTGCGGCCTAAATCCAAGAGGACGAAGCTCACCAACGTTCATCTTCCAGAACTCTTCGAGAATCTCAAAGCTTGATGAAGGATGGAGACGCAGAGGCTGTCCTCAACAAACTAATCCAGGAGATCTGCATGGGCGATGATCTTTTTCCCAGTGTCTTCTATTGCTGTACTTATCGCGTGCTTGTTTTGGATCATCGGCGTCAACCATAATCTTAAATATACAGTCACAGAGTTCTTGAAGTCAGGTTCATCCAAGTTTGGAGCAGGCAAAGAACTAGTACTAGAGAAGTCTTCACGTACAAGATCTGCCAGCAGGGCGTGAACCTCGTCTGAAAGACGTCCTTGGCAACTTCATGCTCAAACTCAAACCTACTGCTACCGGCCGGCCTACCAAATCTGGTCCTACCAATCAGCAAACCCCATTAGATCAACAAAAGATCAATGACAAATATATCAGCCGAATCTGTCTCCTAAAACACTTTATGCTTCTTTCGATTCCTGACGGATATATGAGTGGTATACGCACTAGTCCTATCTCTCAGCGTTATTAATATGGACAATCCAAGTTTCCCAACATCCTTGCTTGACTGAAGTTCGGTTCACAAGCCACTGCAACTTCATCTTACAAATACTATGATACGTGAGGGACAGTCTGTTAAAGAAAATTCCCAATAGATTTTGAAGTTGACAAAACTGTCCATGAGTGTTTTGTAAGTCTGATAAATGCTTTGAAGTATTTTGATTCAGGAAGTTATTTTTGGAAGAAAATCATATGTCAATCTTGATCTAGTTCGTGTTCAGATTATGAAAGAACGAAAAGTTCAGACTCAGATGCAGAAGCCGAAATTATTCAGATGCAGGCGCTGAAATTATTTAGACGCAGACGCTGAAGTTCTTCAGAAGCAGACGAAGATGCAGTAATTCTTCAGAAGCAAAACTCAGAACGAAAAACATAACAGCTAGTGATCTGGCATGGATTTCACAGAAGGAAAGTTTTGATTAGATCAATCTTAATCAAATTGATTGACAATCAAATACTACGACAAGAATGCTTTACAATGGACAAAGCTCTACTTATGGAAACCAAAATTCTGATTGTATGGGCGACCAGAATCAATGGGATTTAGATTTTATCAACCAACGACTACTCAATCCATTTTATACAAATCTGTCCAAAAGTAAATATTGGAAGATGATCCTCTGAATACTGTCCAACGGCTAGTTTGGAAGTGGAGGAGTATAAAAGGAGATCAACGAGGAGCAGAAGGTAGAGAACGAAATCAAGAATCAACAAGTCCAAAGTCTGAGCATACTCCGATTCAATCTCTTGTCTTTCGTGAACTTAAACGTGTAATCATTTGAGAGGTGTAAACAGTGTTACAAGTGTGTGCTTAGGTGTGAGATAGTGTGATCTATCGGCTTGGTATAAGCAGCACCAACTTCGGGGAGAAGTGCTTGGGTTTAAGCGGCACAACTTGCTGTAACTTCTCATTGATTTGATTAGTGGAATCCAGCCAGTAGGCTGTCAGCGTGGGAGAGTGGACGTAGGCTTTCTATAAGCCGAACCACTATAAACTTGTGTGCAGTTTTTCTATCCCTTATCTCTTATCTTACATACTGCACATTAAGAGCTTTGTCTATATAAACTGTCTTGAATCTGAATTTTATTCAGACCTAACCGTGATCTTTTATTTCCGCATAATCTGATAAAAATTGTTTAAGATCACCTATTCACCCCCCTCTAGGTGATCCTTGCTAGCCACTTCATAGTCCCCTATCTCATTACTTGCTCAAAGAACTAACACTGCCATTTGTTATATAAGAATTCAAAATATAATGTTCTAGATTAGGAGTGTGCAAAACGGACTACCCAAACGGGGACGGACGGACCAGACCGAACCGGCGGTTTGGTCTGTTTCCGAGAATGTCGATTCGGTTCTCGATTTTTAAAAGTGAAACCGGTGTTTGGACAATCCGATTCAGCGGTTCCAAAGGGAATCAGACCGGAATCGAATAGGATTGGTGAACGGATGACTACCTATACTTTTTTTAATTTTTTTATTTCTTCAAAAACTAGTAAAATGTAAACTAAACCGTAGGTGAAGCACATTTTTATCCGTTTTTTTAATTTGAGGATCATTGCATATATATAACTTAATTCAACACGAAAAGATGGCATCAAGTAGTGGGAAAAAAAGTGTGATCGGTTCCATTGGACAAGATCGGTGGTCGGTCTGGTTCGGTTCTAGGACCAACCAGACGGTGCCCGGTTCCTAATTTTAGGAATCAATTCTCCTAGTCTAGTTCCTGCTTCCACCTTGAAACCGGACTAAACCAGAAACCGATCATCTCTATTCTAAATGCACTCCACATTAATCTCTAAATTCAAAAATATTAAGTGTCATTACGAAAACGACAAGCTATGAACCTGTTCTTACTCCTCAGTACAGGTCCTCAAGAGCACAAGCCCAGTTTCTTGAATCTTAAGTAATTACATAATGTTCTAGCCACTAGTCACAGGCAATTTTGAAGCTCCATATGCCACCAGCTCGCGCCTCAGCCTCTTGTTCGATGCTTGAGTTCTTTGATCCGCTTCACCGATTTGGAAATCTCGGCATTTTGTAGTGGCCACTTCCGCGAGCAGGTCATAGTCGCAAGCAATTTTGTAGGAGATGAGAGGCAACAGACCAAGAAGTGACGCAAGAATACATGTTCATTGACACATACTTTATAACTTGTCACTTTTGTCGTCCATATATTTTCTTATTATATGGAGTTTTGGCAAATAATAAAATCAATTCGATTTATCTTTTGAAATATATATATTGCTCAACACTAAAATGGAAAGGTCCTGGGCTTTGTAGATAAAAAAAAAAGAAAAGACATCATAATTCATTTGGCATAAAAAAAAACACCAACCATTGTAATTCATCTAACTTGCACGATTTGATTAATTCGGCATAGGAGCTTGCGGATCTACAAACGATCATGAAGTAGAGGATATAAGCCATGTAACTCCTATTAGAATGAGAGCAAAATGTTTGTTCATCATGCATCGGAGTCAATCATATATAATATAAATTTCTGAAAGATTTTGCTTTCTTTTTCCAAAGACACGTATTCATAAAAACCTAGTAATCAGTGATCACTGGAATAGACTTATTGATTAAGAAAATTATTTTCTTTGTGAAAAACCACTAAACTTACTACAGAGTTTGCCTCATTGTCTTTCGATCACAATTTTTTGTTTTGTTTTGACAGCAGATCTTTTAATATCCATAAAATCTTTTTAACAATTATCTACTTTGACTTTGGACAAGTAGACATAAAATGAGAATTAAATCCACTCACTTGGAAGGTTTGATTGTATCGGAGTACGATTAAGATAAGATAAGTTGAGCTGTGCTTCAATTTCCAGAATTGATTTGTCCGGAAAAATTAAGGCACGACATTTTGACTGAATTTGATGAGGCAGTTGATATGCTCAAATC
Source organism: Syzygium grande (assembly GCA_024733475.1). Taxonomy (NCBI): domain Eukaryota; kingdom Viridiplantae; phylum Streptophyta; class Magnoliopsida; order Myrtales; family Myrtaceae; genus Syzygium; species Syzygium grande. The sequence continues at coordinate 33,822,504 of JAMXDD010000009.1, forward strand.
CAACCCCACTTGATAATTACGGATAAAAGAGAGTACAAGCATTATCATTGTCGGGCTTAAATTGGAATTTTGAAGTCGACATCAAATTCACGCAGTGATCAAAATTGACAAATAACATGACGTTTCATGTGTTTTAGCATATGTGCGTAAATGAGTTAGCTACTCAGGCCAGCAAGTCAAACGAATTAAGTATCATAGAGTTCGAGTCACTCGGATACTTTGGAATTTGACTTGATTTGATACTCAAAGGGTTAGCTAGACTTAGAGTGACGCCTCGATAAGAATCAAAAGTCGGGATTCAAGTTCGAGTAACAAGAGTAGTTTGATGGATTTATGCCGTGTAGTGAGGAAAGTTGCTTCTTCATTGTTGCCCTAGAACAAAACAAGTCAATAGTAGCGTTGGCATGACATGAAACTTTCTAGCCATTCCCAACCCAAATTGCACTATGCAGTGACATTTTCTTTCAAGCATAGTTCGGTTCATCTTTGGAATCGTACTCAGATGAATGCGAGACTTTCCATTTAAAGATGGCCTCGTTACCTTGAAACAACGAAGCTTTCACATTTGAAGTAATTCGATTCTGATGTGAGCTAAAAGACCTTAGACGGGGGCATTTCCACGGGCAATTATGATGGTGTGTAGGCAATGGGCATTGGAATCAACGGCTGAAGTTGGTAAACAATGAATAAATCCGGTGGGTACCAAACAAAGGCAGGATTTCCTTCCGAAGGGGGTATTATTGATGACCGAGCTGGTGCAATCAATGAATGATCTTCTTTGCGGAAATTCTAGCTCTATTGTTGCATTTGGCGGGATCTCCTGAACCCCTTTGCTTCCATAGGCTAGCTCGGGGCGGAACTATTAGTAGCCTCTGAGTTCAAGAAGAACAGCTGGGATTCAAATTGGATGCAAGCAAAAGTAAATCTAGCTACTGCTATTTACTCCATAAGATCTGCATATCATTTCATATACTCTCATGCTTGCTATCGCACTTCACTAATATTCTTAGGCAAAAGCGATGTAGCAGCTCTTCCGCCAGTTAATATAGGAACCACTTGCTTAGGCAGTACCTCCTTAGTTGGTTACTTATAAGGAACAGTAGACAGAGCAGCTCAAGAATTGTTTCCCATAGCAGATAAACGAATACGTGCATTTTGAAATAATAGAAAGGCAATTTTCTGAGTCAGTGAAAGTTGACAAAGACGTGATATAGTACCTGGCTTCCTACTCGCATGCCTTGAGCACCCAAGTCCAAACCCTTAAGTATTGTTGTTGGAGTTGAATTGGGACCCTTGTTTCTCACACGGCACGCCTAACGTGAGCTTAGGGAAACTGAAGTGTTGTCCAATGACATGTGACCTTCCTATGGGGGTTCGGGGCAGCACACGGGGTGCCCGCCGCCCGGAGCGGGGTTCGGGGCAGCGCCCCGAGTCCAAACCGCCCCGAAACCTAGGTTTATTGTAAATTAAGAGATTTCATGTAGGTTTAGGTTTTGGACCCGCTTTGGGGCATATATATATTTTGCTCTTTTTCGGATCATTATAACAAGTCATTAAATAAATTATATGAAATTCTTTGCAGGACGAGCCCTATTCGAGGGTGAATTAAATTCGCATCGCCTATTTTCTTTTCTCTGTTTTTCGTGATCGCTCTATTTGGTTCTCGACATCCCTTCAATTGTGCCCCCATGATGGGCCAACATTTAATCCATATGATTGCAGCAATTAAGAAATGTTATTATTAACCAAGCTAAGGTCATAGGATGAAATGCCATAGGAACCATAGAAACTGGAAACACAAAATTCACCTTATAAAGATGGAACTAAAAGTTCAGATCTTTATCAACAAATCTAGTAGTTGTATGTTATGTACGAATCCTTAGAACAGAGGTTCGTGGCAGCATCCTAAAACACCATATAAGATGTGTTCAAGTACATTGTTCTTGATTAGATGAGCAGATCCAGAATTTATGGGCATCTAGCAAAAACCATTACCTGCTACCTTGACTTGAATTTGTTAACAGGAGCTTAGGATGAACTACCTTATTGGGGATTCATTCTGATGCTATTTTCAATCGGGCGAATGAGCTTGTAACACTTCCAATTTGTTCACCGTGCTTTTGGAATAACCTCAAACAAGCCACTTTGTCAACTGTCCATGGCAAAGTAATGAAATGTCAATGTTGCATGATATGTTGAACACACAATTCACTTGATCTTCCTAATTGGCATGAGCATCCTTTGTATCGATATCTGGGAGATCTCCCAGGCATTGAAAGGCTTTTTGAACAAGACTATCCATCTCATGTTGTTTGTTGTCTTCATAATCCTTGTCAGTCAACTCCCATAACTTCTTTTCAAAGGTGTCATAAACCTTTTGCACTATGAAACCAGGACTTTGTTTTCGATTAGGGAGTTGCTTGTGAATTGGAACAAAGTGTACCCTACACATGTGCATCACATATTCCATGGGAATCTCGTCTTGATGGAAACTATAAAAGAGTTCTCTATTGTCATGAGACTGCCAACTACCACCTCCCTTTATCTCTGCCTCTTCAGGTCGGTAGAACCATTGCACAATAACCATCATGTTTTCATTTTTGGTTCGTGCAATATCCTATAAAATCAAAAGTGCCTAGCTGAATATGACAAAACATAATAGAAACCAAGAGTAGAAACAAAGTTTTCTAACACGTAGAAGTAGGGATGATCGGTTCCAAAGTGGGTTGGGTTTAGACACGAAACACGAAACCAACCTCTGTTATAATCGGTTCCCAATTTTTGGAACTGAAATCGAATTCTATTTTCTTGGACCCTGTTTTGGAACCGACCCTGTTTTTCCGATCCGGTTTCAGGGTCTACCCGAGAACCTGTTTTTTTTTCCTTTTTTCTGGTTTCATTTTTTTCTAGCAAAATAATATATGTAGTAATGAAACGATTCAAAATAAAAGATGAATAATAAAAATCACTATAGAATTGAAACAAAGTTTAAACATCCTTAAATACTGGTTTAAAAGAACACAGAAACCAAACGAACCCTTACCTCTTAAGACCAAGAATATTCACAAGGGAATCAAAACCAAACAGTTCCAACTTGGATTCATTCTGAGAGCCATTAACATCTGCATACCTTGGAGATGACCCTTCTTCCTTTGCACCTGGACCCATATTTGCTCGTTGGCCAACTTTAATATTCCTGTGATGACAGTGAATCATGAACATGAATTAAGACACCCACGACTGCATATGTAATTGCTAATATTCATCAGATCCTGTCACATTAAGGGAAAAATATCGAATCTATTAGCACAGCAAAAAAGATTGCTATTTGATCTATCTCTCCTAATGCGAAACAACAAATATGGCATTGCTTCAACACCAGATGTCAAATGCAATGCAAGATGCCTAACTTGATGATTCACAGACAGATCCACTTCGTGATGCTCAGATGCCGTCGAGAACGACTTCTGCAGCTCGATCCTCGCCCGCCTTCTGGCGGCTCCACGCGGGGCGAGCACCCTTCTTCATTGGACTCTCTCTCTCTCCATCTCATCAAGTACATGGAAGAACACTTTGTGATTCTCTCTGCCTCTTCAACGTTTATTTTTTTCGTGGGATAATCATTTCCCCCCCTTTCTTCTCTCTACTCTCTGTCTCTTCCCCCTTCCATCGCTGACTTACCCATCACGCCTCTGACTTCCCCACTGAACCACCAGCGACTCCCCATCATTGCTTCCTCCTTTTCTTCCTCTTCTTCCCTGCTTCTTTTTCTTGTTCGCTTCTATTTGTTTGTTCTTCTTCTTTTCGCCTTCTCATTTCCAACCGACGGACCAATCCATTTCTCGTCGGAAGCTTGACCACGCCGTGTTCTCTACCCCCCACCCACCACCCGTCGTCCGTCGGCTTTGTCCCTGGCGAAATCGCGCCCCGGCCGCTTGCCCTCTCCGTCGTCGGCTGCTTTCCGGCAAAGGCGAGTTGCGTCTTCGCCCGCCGCTCGTGTCCATCCTCATTGCTCCTTTGCCCGGCGGTCCCGACCGCAGCTAACCACCACCCTTCTCGGCCTCACTTTACGTCAGCGACCCTCACCAGCCGCCCCGGGCGGATGAAAGCGGTTACGCCCAAAGCGTAGCGATACACCTCTCCGGACCGCCCTGCTACTTGCCGCCGCTGTCCAGCCGCCACCACTAACAGCCATTTCACGCCGGAACAGCCTGAAGGCCTCCCGCCACAACAACAGGGCATTTTGCCATTGTCACGGCAGAAAGGGGAAATGAGGAGGACCTACGGATCGTGAGAGCCGGACGGGGAAGCGAACGTGATCTTGCGGCGAAGAGGTGAAAGTTTTCTGATCGGGAAGCGAACGCGTGATCTTGCGCTTAAGAGAGAACTGAGATGAGGATGCGAAGAGAGAAGTGATGGTGGGAGCGCGTAAGAGAGAAGAGAGAGGTAGGGCAACGTGATATTCATTTAGGTTTTTTTATATAATCTTAAAACTGGTTCTAAAACCGTCCGTTCGGTTTTTACTTGGCTTAGGAAACCGGACGGTTCCAACCGGTTCCAAAAATGGAACCGGTTCCCGAACGGTTCTAACAAGAACCAAGACCGGACTGCTTTTTGGTGGGTCGGTCCGGTTTCCGGTTAAACCCGTCCGGTTGCACACCCCCTACGTAGAAGAGCGATATATTTGGCATTGTTCAAGATTCTATATTATTGTTCAACAAGGTATCGTTCATTAGAACTTCCAATGCTAACTCATGATGATGTCCATTCGGAAGGAAAGTGGTGAAAATTTAAATTGGATCAAAGATGATCCCTAATACTTTTCACATAACTCGATTTCTGAGCTCACGCAAAGTGAGATAAGGAGGCATTGAACAAAAACGGAGGCATCAAATAGTTACCTTGATAATAGCCACATATGGTTTATGATCCTGTTTCAATTTAAATTAAAACAAGTATAGTATCCTCCCCGAGCGATAGCTACAAACGGGTAAATGAATGCTTATAGTTATTCGTATGGAAACAGTAAAAACAGGAGAACTATATTTAACTAAATTAATGAAAGCAAAACATATATCTTTTCGTGAATTCTGAGCCTAAGTGATCATATAGACCAAATGAACATAATTTGCCAATATAGGAGACATCAAGAAATCGTAGTGAAGCAATCTTTTCCACTAAAACTGTTGGAAATTGTGATTCATTTTTGACAAAAAAAAATTTTAGTCAATCTAGGCTACTCTAGATGGACGTGAGTAGCAAGAAAAAGCAAGCAGCAGAAGTCCAAGTCGGTGGACAAAGTCAAGAACTCGGAAAATCCTAGAACAAACTAGACAAATCTAAACAATGGAGAGCATCTTTTCGGATCAAGCTGGACAAGTAATATTGGTACGTTTATCTTTGATTAAATTATTCTTCTTGACCTCGCCCCCGCCCTCAAGTCAATGCGATGCTTGTCTGGAAATATGTTCAATTTTCAAGGGAAATTAGGCCTAAAGATTGATATTACTTTTTTATTGAGAAGGTTCGGTGACTTTAGCCAAACACGATACCTATCCATATAAAAGGCCTAATTCTCTGTGTTACTTACCACCCAAAATATATCTAAGCATATTAATATTGTTATCCAACTTGGTTGGTGCGAGATGTGAAGCAATTTGTATGTTCCATAGGGAGTCCATCCATTTAGATACCATTTAATGCATTTTTTTATTTAGTTACTGAACAAAACAAAGCTCTTCAGACATTGACTCATCTCCAGTCAAAATATTTGTATTTAGAATCGAGTAAAATGTTAAAAATTCACATTACTTCATTTTACAATAGTAAGAAGCTTATTCTTATATCCACTTGTAACATTGCAAGCTAAAAGAATTATCAATGCTATTTATATACCAACAATCCAAACTAAAATGTCAATACTTGAAATTGTGGATTGTTAAAAAAAAGTGCTTCACAAGCACTCTTTTTGTATAGTATTAAATTACAATACTTTGAGTGCTAATTTATCACTTTAAATTCAAGAGCTTAACTGCATTATTCTCTAAAGCAAATCAACTTTAGCTCGTAAGTTAAGAGTATTTTGCCTTAAATGCATCTACCCTAAAAGGCATCAAACCTGAATGTAATATATCAGCCTATACATATCTACCACTAGGAGAGTACTAGGTATATTTACCACGTTAACTGTTGCGATACTAACATATTCAACCTATCGATATATACAATTGTCAATCATTAGTTTGACACAATAAGTTGACATCTGATAACAAAATACACCATCTTTTCGAATTCAACACAAAATTGTTCGGTCACCAAAAGGTGATGCCAGGACTTTACGTTTTTAAATTTAAAGTATTGATAATTCATTATGTGCATGCTATTTAGTTTCTGTAATAGTTTCTTTAAGTTTGCATTTACTTTGTACATTCTTTCACACTTGCTTTTACGATATCATATTGCACTAAAGTTTGACCAAACTTGCTGGAAAGGGAAGATCTTCATAAGCTCTCTCAAACTTCCTAGAACAGAGAGCAGAAACCCAATAGTATGGCGAGAGCGAAAGTATGTAAGGTCCGGCTAACCTCAGGCCAAACAACAGAAAGCTTGGATAATTGTTCTATATCGAAATTGGAAGGGTGTCATCTCGGAAGTGACCAATGTAGTGAAATCTAGCTTGGGAATTGGCATAAACATCTAGAATTCTTACAAGCATAACATCACCTAGTATAATTGTTTACTTAACCAGCCCATTACTTCCTCGGCAATCTTGATTTCTTCGCTAGTCCGCCATCAAATCCATTTATTAAGAAAAACTGCTGAATGAGAAGCAAGAATGTGGAAATGACTCATCAACTCAATCGATAGACCATACCGCCAAATATTTGATTTGAAGCAGACGGGACGCTTTTTACAATATTTCTGATTAGAAAGACACCAAATATCTTGAAGCACAAAACCCCATCTTTATCTCCTTTGCAAAGGATATTGAAACATTGCTCTGAAGAATTTGAGAGCTCTACAAATGAATCTTGACCATAAATCGTTAAACTAGCATCTCCGAGTACTAGTCCGGGCATGCTAGGAACTTTTTGAGCTGGAGGGAAGAATCGAGTAGTGCGATCTTCAAAAGCCAAAGAGTTACCAAAAGCATTCTATAAAACAAATGAATAATTACTTTCCAGTTGGAAAATAAAAAGATGAAAAAATGTGAGATTAAAGCTAAAAGCCAAACAAATCATGTGACATCCCGAATTTCGGGTCCGTTTAAGGATTTATAAAACGTGTGATTCATCGAGGCGCTTTTATAATAGAATCTCAAAACCGATCACTCTCGGTTTTGTTTTTAAAAATAGAGATTTCGGTAGAATCGCACTCGATCGAATTTGGCCGTTATTTAGACCCCGGACTTGGCAATCGATTTTTCGGGAGTTTCGGGACGAAATAAATTTCTCGGTGTCAATATTGTAATAGCCAGCGTTGAGATTGTCGGGAATGATGGAAAAAAGGGAGTGTTTGACCAAGTGCGAATTTGGACTAGTAAACCTCCCTCGTTATGATTTGGTCTAATTAATTTGGCCTTTGTCCCTTTTTATATCACGAGGCTTATTTTGGACCAAGAGACCACTTTCGGTTTTGAATTTGGACTTTCGGTTTGCAAATAACATTTGAAAGTTCAAATTATTCCTTTTATTTTCTCTCTTTCTCTCTTTCTCTCTCTCTCTCCTCCATGCGCGTTTCCCTCGATCACGCACATCCCTCTTGCGGCGTCACCTCATTTTGCCATCTTGACCCGAACCCCCACCGCTCTCTCTCTCTCTCTCTCTCTTCCCTTCTTCTTTTCTTTTTTCTTTCTTTCTTCTTTTCTTCTTCTTTTTCCTTCTTCTTCCTCCTCGCCCTTGTTGCTTAACCGGTTTTACTTCTTCAGCATTAGCAGCCGGACCAGTGGCCGTAGCCGTCGCCCGATACCCTGCGCCCCACGCCGTCGCGTCGTCCGCAGCTCCACACTTCCGCCTTGTTTGTCACCGCCCGAAACCACGTCCATCCTCCCCTCTTCACATTCCGGCTTGGCGGCGAGCAAGCTCAACGAGTACCCACCCTGCGCCAGCGATGCTTTCCTTTTCGGTGGCCGACCAGCCCAGCTCACTTTGGTCACTTTGAGTCGCCCGCCGTGCCGTTCGTCGCCAAACCCGGTGAACTTCAGCGACACGGTGCCTTTCTTGATGCAACTCGCCCATTTCGCGGCTAGTCCTTTGTCGCCCGTCGCGCGTCCGGTGCCGCCCGGATAGTCTTCCCCAGGCAGCTTTAGGGGTTAAATTATGGAGGTGATTAGGGGCTATTATTGTGATTGATTCGGTGGATTAGTATGATGAATTAGTCGAGGTTTAGTGGCCCGTATAAGGTGCTGTGATGTGGGGAAATTGTAGGTGCGAGATTCGGACCAAATGGTGGACTTAGTGGATGAAATTAATAGACCGGTGGCGACTATTTTTGGTGGCTGATTAGATTGATATTTGGGTAGCATAGTGGAGCATTTTGGCGATAATTATTAGCCTAGAAATTACGATATAGTGGCTGGTCACGATGGGATTTGATTTAGGCAAGGCACGATCAATTTGGGGGTTAGTTAGTGGAGGTTGTTAAAAGCGGATATTATGGCGTATTTGGTGACTTAGCGTGATGTTTTAATCGAGGTTTAGTGGTCTACGGTGTACTTGAATAGAAACTAAGCTTATGAGCCTTAATTTGGGGCGAAATTGCGGATTCGGGCGGATGTGATTTGTAGGCTGAGTGGTAGCTGTTTTTCGTGGCAAATTGGGGAGCCTAATGTGATGAATTGATAGTGAATTGAGCGCCTAAGACGAAACGTTCATGGGTGGTATAGTATCAGGAGGATTCGGGCCATAATTGTTTATTCAAGGATTTAGGGTGAACGACTTAGGGAACAATGATCACCCTAGAGGATGCTAAATTAAACGTGGCTTGAATGTGACCGTATGATGCCATGTCGCATGTCTAGCGGGACTAAGAATGGAGTATTTTGGCGGGTCTCGAATGCGCGGATTCTTAATGACCCGATTGTGTGATTATGTGCATGGATTGGATGTTAAGTTTGTGCCATGGCTAATTTGAATTGATTGTACGATTGGGCATGTTAATTTATGAAATTGAATATCGTGGTGCAAATGCGCATGACCCGCATCGTGATTTGAGTAAAGTGGTGTGGTGCAAGTGAATGCCCAAATGTGAACGTTATAGCCATGAGTGTGCATCTCAAGCATTAGCACGGCATGTGCATATCACTGCCGCGTGCCAGTGGCGTGCATTGTGATCACCTAAAAATGCCCCGTCGTTTCTTTACGCTGAGTTCGGATATAATTTGATGCCCGTGAATGTGTGATCACAATAAATCCGGTCGTTTACGCGGGGTAGTGAACCCGTCCCGAGGCGTGTTACGGGACGATGCCCCGTTTATGGGAAGATGACCAACCCGATATGTTTTACGCGGGTAATGTGTCATGAGCTTGATGCGCTTTACGCGGACCGTAGATCGATCTTGAAGTGATGGACTTGATGTGTTTTACGCTGGGTCGGACCTGATGCATTTAACGCGGATCGAAGAAGAAATTGGTAAATGGCGAGTGTTAACATGCGATCGTGCGTTATCGCATTGTTGAGGCATGACATGAGTGCGAACATGAGCACGTGCATTCATACATCGAAACTAAGTGATATGTGCATTTGTCTGCGACCCAAATGTTATGGTACAATTGTGATTATTTATAGAATGCCTAACCCGCAGGGTCTAGCTAATTTAGATTTAGGCCCGAGGGCCCTAGTCGATTATGTTTTGAATCTTGTTTGGTTTAGTACTCGCCGGGAGGTGCACGTTAACCTAGTCGGGGTTTAGGGAATTACTCAACGAGATTATTCTCATTGTTGTTTAAAACCACATTTTCGGATCCCCACCTCGAGAATGGCGGGGCGTCTGACGCTGCTTTTTTTGAGAGGAGGCCCAAATTTAATTGTAGTGCTCGAACCTTTTGAGCCACTTACCCCTTTTTTGTCAGTAGTGGTCTTGACCCACTTTTTGATTTTTTGGTGTTCGGGTTGTATTTGAATATTGTAAAGGTTCTCCTGGAAATGCAAGTGTGTATTTGTTTTTGTCGATGGTTGTGCGGCTATCCTTGGTTATGTGAATTGTTGCTTGGGTGGTTGTTATTTCACCTGTGCTTTGTTCTTTGTCATTTGGGCATTGGGTCGACGACGATCCTAAGATGTCGCACTTGTAATCGACCATGGCGGGGGAGTGCTCGGGCGCCGTGGAGAGTTCGGGGCGCGACAAATCAACAAGTTACAGATGACACCAAACAAACGCTTTCCAAAAATCTTCCACAAACCCATACTAAAGCTGTTGGACTGTGCCATAAGATTCCAAGTTTGAAAAGAAGTATTTAAGAAAACTACACTAAAATAACCACTTAACTAGAAACGAAGCATTATGAAAGGCGTGAGCCATAAAATATCTACTATTGGTAATAAAGATCACGGGTTATATCAAATTTTAAGTTGAAAGATGTCACGCCCGCACCCTACGAGCGCCGTGTGACCACCCCTCGATGGTCGAACATTGAATGCGACGTCCCCGATACGTCACGACCCAACCCAAAACATCAAAGATTAAGCACACGCTGAAACAAATAGAAACAACCTGCATAATAAATAATGACCGGGGATAGCGACAAAGATAAAACAATAACTATAATTCATACACTTGACAAATACAAACTACGTCCACAAGGGACGGTCCCCAAGCTAAGCCACAATAGCAGGAAACTTAACTCCTCTACAAAAAAGGGAAAACTCAAAAAGTGGGTACTTGACCCGTCCTCAATCTTCGAGGTGCTCTTGCAGCGTCTCCAATCACTCATAGTCGCGGATCCGGAAGTGGTTATGTAATAACCGTGAGAACGAGTCTCAATAAGCAACCCCCTATACCCCACGAGGGCCAATGCGCACTCCAAACAAGTCGTGACATGCAATCTACCCCATAACATACAAAATTCGTGATCATCATACTCACCTTGCCATCAAACCCATGCCGACTAGACATTAGTCATAACATGGCAATATAGTAATAGTAACTAAATAGCACATTGCAGAATCGCTCAAATGCCAACCACACTTGAACGCCATTCAACTTACTAATTCGACCACACATTCCATTCCCAATCTAATCGCACACTTCAACCGGACAATTCGGTCATGCTCAACTACCATTTCAATCACACGCTAAAACCAGCCAATTTGATCACGCTCAACCAACCATTTCAATCACACGCTCAACCAACCATTTCAATCACACGCTCAACCAGCCATTTCAATCACACAATCCGCATGCAATGTGGTCGAACATCTTTCTCACGACCAGCGCCATCTGCGCCCAGTCCATTCTCACCGCTCACAAGCCACACATTCGATCAATCCCAATGGCTACCGTCAACACGTCCCAAGCCATATCATTCATTCAATTTCCAGTGGCCGCCGTCAACACGTCTCAAGCCACGATTTTCAAATAATTCCAATGACCGACGTAAACACGTCCCGGTCCAATCACGCCTTTAACGGGCCACCGTCAACACTTCTCAAGCCCGCGCCCATTTGAACACACCGCCATTCAAGCCTTCACACGGACCGCCCGTCCAACACGTCCCAAGTCCGTAGCCCCTCCGATCGATCGGGGCTTAAAATCGACGAGCAAGCACACACGCCACTAAATTCAATCACATTCACATAAATTGCATCAACAGCTCAAATTCACAAACTCGGTCCAATCCACACCGCCACTTCAACCACAAACCCGGCGTTCAAGTCGGTCACACACAATATTCCAAATCGAGCATACTATTTAATCCAATTCAAATTGCACAATTAAATCATAAAATTACTAATTTAATGCACCCCTAGCCGTTTCTAGCCCGAGACTAGTTAATAAGTACCACACGACGAATTCAATTCACATCACAGCCCATCTCACTTACCTACCATAATTAGTCATTAATTATGCCCATAATTTTCACAATTTAATCTATTAATTAAGCATTACTAAAATTGTCCACAATCCATGTTTAATCCTAAACTGGGTACTAATTAACCCCTAGACAAGTCTGTCGAGGGGTGGTGTGGTGAGCTTGGGATAATGGCGAAGCCCGGCAGTAGCAGGCAGGAGGCAGCAGGGTCATCATGATCGCAAGGAGTCAAGCCAAGGCCGCAGAGGGCTTAACAGGGAGAGAGCAATGGGGGTTGAGGCCTGGGGCGACGGGCGGAGCTGTTGTGTCCGGGTGGCGTGGGCGCTGGCCGAGGCAACAAAGAAGGGTACAAGGGGCAAGTCAAGTATTTTGCTCTGGGCGACGATGAGTCGTCCGAAACCAAGCGGTGCTCGGGTTTGGGCAGAAACCGGCCAAAGAAGAAGAAGAAACGAAGGAGAAGAGGAAGAAGGGGGGAGAGAGGAGAGAGAAGAGAGAAGAGAGAGACAGGTCAGTCATAGGGGGAAGGTGGTAGGGCATGCAGAGGAGGGGACGTGGCAAGGGGGGAAGCTGGGAGGGACGTGGATCTGCAGAGGGAAAGGGAGAGAGAGGCAGAGAGAAAAAGGAAGAGAGAGGAGGGGTAACGGCGCATGGGGGGTCTCGAGAGAGAGAGAGGAGAGAGAAAGAGAGAGAGAAGTTTAAAATTTTAAATTTAAGCGCGAACCAATGGACACGGTCCAAACTAAAAAAAATCGACCTATCGGTCCCGATTTAATTGGGGAAAAAGGCCTAACGGTCCCCAAAAATCCCAACAATATTTTAGGGCATACGGCCAAAAATAAAATAACCCAAACCACACTACGAGAGAGGTTCATCGTCCAAAACCGCACCAGGTCAAAAATCCACTTTTCCACTATTCTTGACAATCTCGATGTTGGCCACAATAATGTCGACATGGTCCAATTTGTTTCGGCCCCTAAACTCCCGAAAATCGATCGCCAAGTTCGGGGTCTAAATAACGATCAAATTCGATCGAGTGCGATTCTAGCAAAATTTCTATTTTTAAAAACAAAAACCCGAGAGTGATCGGGGTTCCCGGCGAAATTTATTATAAACGACCGATTTAATTGCACGCTTTATAAACCCCAAAAATAGGCCAAAATCGGAATGTCACAAAAGATGCATACTCTATTCGATTAGGCATCCTCCTCCCAATTGAGACACCACAAGTGCCATATGGGACTTCAAGCTTCTTAAAGTTTTTCCATTCCGCTTAATATTTATACCCTATTAGAATGATTATACCACGGTGTGCATAATAAACTACAAGCACTAGCATATCAAAAGCAAAGACACACCGATGTCCATAGTTCCATAAAACTGACTACTTGGGTAAGATAACATTCATTATGTACAAACAAACTCTCTTCTCAAAAAAAAATAATCCATGAAGTGGACGATTGATTATAAACTAGTAGAAATCTCAAAGAAACAGTAATTGCAGCAAACCTCACCCAAGTTCTCACCATTCTACTCATGACCAAGCGGCTATAGCTTAATAAAAACATAACCGATTATTTACAAACTTTTCCACGCGCTAAAGAATAATTGAGGCAGATACAAATCATATCATTTAAGAGTCACCTAAATAATTACCTTCCTAATTTGACTAAAATGAACATATTTTACCGATAATTGATGGAAGCTATTAATTTTGATGAAAATGAGCATGTCACGGATGAATGCTTCTATATGACACCATCCACTTAGACCATAGACTCTCACAATGAGCTGGACCCCGAGAAAACACTATGCCGTAATTTGCTGTTGACAATCGAAATAGTTTCAATCATTGATGACAACATTAGCGGCGAGGTGAAAATTATTTGTCCTACATGAGAATGCAATTGCACACATCAATCGAGATAACTCCTAAAGTATGTAAAATCTATTGAATGAGTATATTAATTTTGTATGATATGTAATTAAAGTAATTCACTCTTTGATTTCACCGATTAAATATGAGTCAATCAATTTCCTTGATTCATAATTGAACTTATGCATCAAACAATGTAGTGTCCAAAACATTTCATGGCTTTGATGCAGGACAATGAGTCCCACAATAAAGAATATTTATTTAGGCATCACATGAAAAACTGCCTAACCATCACACCTAGGGTTTCTTAAGCATCGCACCAAAGAGGAATTGCATCACACAATATGCAAAGCAAACACTTGCCTAGTTCAATAAATTATCAACTCTATTGAAAAGTAAAAATTACAACTATATTATTAGATTCTCTCGAAGTTCTACTCCTAGTTGAAATAGGAAACCTATAAACAAGAAATAAAATTGGAGTATATGTAAGATCCTACTACTCAAACGTCAAAAAAAATAAATTAGGGAAACTTCGTATAATCCTAACAATACTGAAATCCTGGGTTTTAAATTTTAGTGATTAAACTTCCAGAAGAATCCTGATCCTTGTTTGAGTTTCAAAGTCAATCTTCACCAAAAACTTGGTAGTCATCTTGCATGATTTTGTTGGCTGCATCAGGCTTAGTGGATGATCTAATTGTCTAATACTAAATTCTATGAATGGGAATCCAATTACAATACTTTGTACACGATCTTTGTGTCCTTGCAGTCAAATGGGTACTTATTTGATAAAAGAAACATAATTTGTAGTAATATCTCATGTCTGGAAATAATAACATTAGTTGAATTTGAAGTAACTTTATAATTATTTATTACCTAACAATAAAAATAAGACCATACTTTACAATTAATTTACATCTGTTATGGTATACCAATCTCAAACATTATATCAGATTTTATGATTCCAATGGATGAAATTCACGATCCACAATCCATAGATTTAATTTTTTGATTCATGACTCATATTTCCATGTGACAACTAAGGGTGACCCTAAGTGGTTATCACGTCATATCAAAATTGTGGCTACCTACTTAATAGTAAACACAATTAATAAACGAATATTGTTCGGGATCAAAGTTCAAACCGCAAAACACAAATTGACTCGTGTAATCTATCTAACTAAACAATAGTGCCAACTTGATTAACAACCTGAACTATCATGACCTGTTTATATTTAGTTCAGTAAATTCTCTAATAGTAAATCATACATGAATTTTGTTTCCATAGTGGTTACAAATTACAATTTGATCACACCATATAAATGTAACATTTCATGTAAACCTAGGATTTTGTACGCTTCACGACTAGTTTCTTTTCAAATTATTTGACATTGATGACGATATGCATACTGTACACATGCCATGTCGGCCGTGTTAGGATTGGAATGACCCATTCAATTTGATCCAATTACTTAAACAGGTTATTCATCTTTTGTAATTTGTTGACCTATTTAACAAATGGGTCATGTTTGAATAGAGTTTTCTAATAAAATTTTTTGTTAATCTTGTCCTGCTCAGATTAACCTATCTAGCAATCCATTGTTAACTTGACATTAACAGACGTGACCAATAAAAATGGAATGCCATCTCTATTAGCAGCTAAATGTTCACTGACCAAGTTTGCTGGTTGCATTGCATCATGCAGATTTTGAGTAATTCAGAATCATTCCCAAGAGAGATCAGAGAAGAACACGTTGTGATGAAAAAAGGACTGTTCAAGTAGGAATTTCTAGTTGAGAAGTAATGAGGGTAACGTTCAAGTAACAACATAGAAAACTTACTTCGAAATCATGCAGTAAAACTGTACCGTCTTCAAGTCCCAAGACAATAACCTTGCCATCAGGATGCCAGCATAATGATGTTACAATTGGAGTAGATTAGAATGATTAAGAAGAGCCAGTATTGATGTGTGCAAAGAAAGTAAGCTCATTATAAACAAAAAGAACACACACACATAGAGTGAATAATTTGTTCCCAATAAAATTAACAGAAGAAGAGGAAAGATAGAGCACACACATTAACCGACAAAATGTTAATCAAAATTTGTGAAGTAAGGCAAAATGTCGTAATTGTACAAAATAATTGAGAAGGATATCGGTCACTTGATATGGGATTTCTTTGGGTTAGTAGGTAATCTAAAGCATGGGAATCTATATCTTATTGGCAGGCTCTAATCCAATATCTAATTCAAAAACAGATCTTGTTGTTCAACTAAGGAACTTCAAGGTAGAGTGGATGCACAAAAGCTTACTTGAGGCAAGGATTACAAGTGTAACTTAAGGTCTTAATCATTCAGGATTGGCTCAAGTACTATAGTGCACTCAAAACGTTCTCCATATCCAGAAGACAATATGACGAAAAGAAGCATTCAGGTGTTTCGGAGAAAAAATCTCCTCTCTAAAGTTTTCCAGTGAGAATAGATGGCAAGAATTACCAAGGCTGGGCATCTAATCCTAAGATCCTACTAATTTGAATTACCGAAAGATTAAGTCATATAGGATCTTAACATACTTGGATGCAGCTCCCCTTACCCTCCTAGTCCCTTTGCTTTCTCCAATTCCTCCCTCCTTCCCTCTCAACCAGATTGTCATACAAGTACGCAGCACAGCTCGAGATATATTGTATTCAAAAGTTAGACTCCCACCAGCGACCTTGATTAATCAAAATGATGTGGCGAAATGCCCCTCTGCAATGCGAAGAAGATTAACTAAACTTCAAGCAATACAAAATGTGAGAAAATTTCTGCCTACAGTCTATATTTCAGTATCCACTAAATCTCTCCATGTAGGGCGGGCACGCGTCAAGAAAAAGAATGCTCAATCAGTAAAAGAAGAGGAGCCAGCAGTAAAATTACATCGAGAGAGTCACCATCATAAATGTAAGATCTTTTTAGATGCCTCATGACATTTAGATGGTCTTCTTCTGCAGGGGCTAAACCTGCCAACTCAAGTGGGGCATTAAGCATTTCTGCATCGACATATCTAATCTATCTAGCATAAATGACATCCCTCCAACTCATGTTCTTTATTTTCATGTACACATTAACTGGTGTACTGAAAAGGGTAACAACTCCTTCGTTCTCTAGATTTTCCACCGCACCACCATCATTCACCCTTCGTTTCTGGGTAGAACGACCAAACTCCTTAGTTCGACGTTCACCTTATCATTTAGACTTCCAAGCACTTTATACCTCTATATTAGGTCCAATTCTCCATCGAATTAAATATAAAGAAGTAGAATGAGATAAGGGCAATGGCTCACTGAGGCACACCAAGCCATCGTTGAAGATGGGGTTTTGTGCTTCAGTAATGTTTCAATATCCTTTGCAGTGGAGATAATATAAAATTTCACGTAAACCTAGGATTTTGTCAGTTTTTACGACTAGTTTCTTTTCAAACTTACTCGACATCGATGAAGATATGCATATTGTACATATGCCATGTCAGTCGGGTTAGGATTGGAATGATCCATCCAATCTAAATTAGTTAAAGGGTTATTCATCTCTTGTAATTTGTTGACCTATTTAACAAATGGGTCATGTTCAAATAGAGTTTTCTAATAAAATTTTTGTTAAGCTTATCCTGCTCAGATTGGCGTATCCAGCAATCCATTATTAACTTGACATTGACAGACATGACCAGTAAAATGGATTGCCATCTCCATTAGCAGCTGAATGTTCGCCGTGCAAGTTTGCAGTTTGCATTCCATCATGCAGATTTTAAGCAATTCATAATCATCCCAGGAGAGATTAGAGAAGAAGACGTTCTGATGATCAAGGACTGTTGCAGGAGGAATTTTAGTTGAGAAGTAATGAGGGTAACGTTCAAGTAACAACATAGAAAACTTACTTCGACATCATGCAGTAAAACTGTACCGTCTTCAAGTCCCAAGACAACCTTGCCATCAGGATGCCAGCATAATGATGTTATACATTTACCTGAAGTAGATTAGAATGATTAAGAGCCAGTATTGAAGACACACATTGAAATGTGCAAAGAAAGGGAGTTCATTATAAACAAAAATGAACACAGAGAGAGAGAAAGAGAGAGAATGAATAATTTGTTCCCATTAAATTAACAGAAGAATAGAAAAGATAGAGCACACATTAACAGAGAAAATGTTAATCAAAATTTGTGAAGTGAGGCAAAACGTCATAACTGTACAAAATAACTGAGAGGGATATTAGTCACTTGATATGGGATTTCTTTGGGCTAATAGGTCATCTAAAGCGAGGAATCTATATCCTGTTGGCAGGCTCCAATCCAATAACTGAATCAAAAGACAAATCTTGTTGTTCAACTATGGAGCCTCAAGGTGGAGTGGATGCACGAAAGCTTTCTTCAGGCGAGGATTACAAGTGTACTAGTATTTACGACTTAGGATCTTAACAAAAACTATTCAAGGATTGGCTCAAGTACTATAGGGCACTCAAAAACGTTCTCCATATACAGAAGACAATATGACGAACGAAGCATTCAGATGTCTCCGGAGAAAAATCTCCTCTCTAAATTTTTCCAGTGAGAATAGACAGCAACAACTATCAAGGCTAGGCATCTAATCCTAAGCTCTTACGAATTTGAATTACCAAAAGATTAAGTCATATAGGAACTTAACATACTTGGATGCAGCTCCCCTACCCTCCAAGTCTCTTTGCTTTCTTCAATTCCTCCCTCCGTCCCTCTCCACCAGATTGTCATACAAGTACGCAGCACAGCATGAGATATATCCTATTCAAAAGTTAAACTCCCACCAGGGAACTTGATTAATCAACATGATAAGACGAAATGCCCCTCCGTAATGAAAAGAATATTAATCAAACTTCAAGCAATACAAAACGTGAGAAACTTTCCGCCTACAGTCTATATTTCAGTATCCACTAAATCTCTCCTTGTTTGTAGGGCACGCGCAGTCAGTAAAAGAATGCTCAATCAGTAAAAGAAGAGGAACCAGCAGTAAAATTACATTTGCGAGAGTCACCATCAGAAATCTAAGAAGATCCTTTTAGATGCCTGATGACACATTTAGATGGTATTCTGCAGGGGCTAAACCTGCGAACTCCAAGTGGGGCATCAAGCATTTCTGCATCTGACATAGCTAATCTATCTAGCATAAATGGCAACAACCTGGTTGAGAAGTTGATAGAAATCAATTGCGCCTGTAAATAAAATCCCTCAATTCAACTAATACCAGCTTGGAATTCTTTTACTTGCAACTAAGTCGTCTCTAGATTTTCTACTCGCATCACCATCATTCACTCTTCGTTTCTGTGTAAAAGACCAACTCCTTAGTTCGACGTTCACCTTCTCATTTAGACTTGCACGCACTTTATACCTCTATTATTCGTCCAATTCTCCATCGACCGCAATTCGAGCTAGATTGGCAATTACATGTTGGTTCCTCTCGGGAAAAGGAAGCGTGGCACATTTAGGAAAAGCGAAAGAATTAACATGAGGAACGAACACACTGAATTAAAAAAAAAAAAAAGAGAAAACTTTCTCGAATCGAAGCAATACCAGGACTCAGGAGAGATTGTCCACAGCCTCTTGCCAAATGAAGCGACGAAGCACCCACCTTCCTTCGAGTCCTCCGTGTGACCATCGCCAGCAAACCCTTCTCCGGAATAGCTCTTTGCCAAATGAAGCCGAAACGGAAAAGCACACGCCGCCGACCCTCCTTCGTCGGTCTCCCGTCGCTAGAGAGCTCCTACTTCTTCTAAGGACACGTTTCGTTCCACGTTGGGATATGAACCTTTCGAATTATTAATAGGTTAATTCTTATAATAATCACGCCCAGACGCGAAAAAGGGGGGAAACGCTGCGTTCGAAGCAATAAGGCTCTTGCAAAAAGGGAAAGCGTAGCACATTTGGAAATTCGTTCCCGTGTAAAAAAGAACTTTCTGGAATCGAAGCAATACCCAGGAGAGATCGTCCACAGCCTCTTGCAAATTGAAGCGAGGAAGCACCCCCACCTTCCTTCTGAGTCCTCCGTGTGACCATGGCCACCAAATCCTTCGCCGGATTCCGCTCACGCCATCTTCACCCGCGCCGCCCGCCAAATCGGAAGAAATCGAGCAACAGCCTCACCCAAAACCGAGTCGGAACACAATCGAATCGGGCCCCGCCCCATCAGGAGAGGAGCCGAATCCGAGAAGCCCCCAAGCGCGGTTTGTCGAGCTCGAAGCCGGAACGGAAGCGCGCGCGCCGGCGGCCCCCTCTTCGTCGGTCTCCCATCGCTAGAGAGCTCCGGGGGAGCAGCCGAGAACCGCAAGCCAACCAGCTCACCTGGAACGAATCGCGAGGGAGCGTACGGGAAGCAGCGTCGGTGGCAAATGCGAACCCGAGAGTGGGAGGGTGGGAGGGGAGAGCCCGTGAAGGACTAGAGCTGGAAAAAACTACTCACTAATCTAATCTAATCCAATCGATTTCTTACATTTTTTTGGGGGGAAAAAACCTAAACTTTATCCACCGTGACATATTTATTCTAAACCTATATCGGTGTAACTCATTTACCCTAAACTTTCTTCTATCACATCAAAAAGCTCTAAACTTATACTTAAGTAATACATTTACCTTAAATTTTTTTTTGCAATACCATAAAACCCAAACTATTTCCTATGACACCAAATTTGTAGGGTAAATGAAGACACGAGTATAATGTCATACGAAAAAATTTAGGATAAATGTGTCGAATGAGGCATACTTATGATTTTTGGTGACTTTTACTTTATTTTGTTTTATTTTATTTTGATTGAAAGTTTGTAGGCGACTATTCAAGATTATTTTATATGTCCATTTGTCGAAAAACATGGGAAATTCAACTGTTGCTATTTCTTCTAGTTCTTCTTTCTTTTGTTTTTTTTTTCCCTTTTGTCAATTTCAAAACCGAATTAAAAGTTTGATGTATCATTCGCTCTTTTAAAAAAAAAGAAATGACTTGCTTATCACGGGCATTGTGGTCAATCTAAGTAACGAATGCTTCGTGTGCTTTATTTCCGAAACTTGAAAATTTTATGTTACTCCACGCTCATTATTAGTGAATCTATCCATTATAGTATAAATATGTGGACTTTTATGGACAATTCTGTCATACTTAATGGAACTTTTAGAATTGTCTTTGACAATTTGAATGAAACGTCATTGTTTGCTTATTAATGACGGGACATCACATTAATGTAAATGTGGTGAATTAGTTACTTTTGAAAAAAAAAAAGAAATATTGCTAATGAATTATTTAAATCGGCATCTTAAGAAAGCAAGCATTCGCGCACTGCTTAAATGTCAAGACGACGGGCCAAGCTCGAACTCGACCAAGCCATTCGCCGTCACCACCCAAGCACCAAACACTCGGCCGGATAGAAATACTCGAACATGTTGTTAAATCGACATGGGTCGACCGCCCATGAAAAAATATATGTTGAGACAAATGAAATAACTCGGTAATTAGCATGTTCGTGAATGGTATGCAGCCCTCGGTTTTTCTTAATGAAAATTCATTTTTAGCCAGAGACCGAAGGAATTCGTAACTGATGTTCCGCAATTCATGGTTGTTATTCCCATGTATGCCTTTCAAAAAAATGCTTTATAAATGAAGGCTTGAAAGAGTAATTGTATTTCTTGCCGGTGTGGTTGTAGACTTCGTTCACTAGATTGTGCGTGCTTGAACATGTTGAAGAGGAAGTTTCGAGCGACATTCTTTTGGAGGTTGGAGTGGACAATAGTGACAATTTGAACGAATTTTGTTGTCAGGAGAATATTATCTTTTTGACATCTCTTTACATATCTTCGTTATCTTCGCTGAGAAATCAAATCATACTTCAAAATTACCAAGAGCTATATCGGTGCCTTTCTTCTTTCCTATGCATAATTATAGCTATAATTGCAAAATAAGCAGTGGAATATGAGTAAACTCCTAATCTTTATTTATTAAAAGGGAAAATACTACAAAAAAAAACACTAAACTAGGCCCAATAACCTTAATATCCCAACTTTTTTTTTGTCGCCAAAACTCCCTATAGGGCCCATACTTGTACCAATGTGACAAAAATATTCTCTGTTTACCACAAAAAATCCTAAATTTTTCTCACTATGACATCAACACTCAACTTTTTTTTTGTGTGTGTTGCCGGTACCCTAAACACTGATACAAGTTTGGGAGGTTTTGGTGACAGTTAAAAAATACAAAAAATTTGGAGTATTTGTATCACCTTAAGCATTGTTTAGGATTGCTCGTGATGTAATTAAAAGTTTGGGATATCGATGTCATGGTGGGTATAATTTAGAGTTTTGAATGGTATTAACTCTTACTAAAAAAAAACTAAAAGGACTTGTTTGATCCAGCTTAAGCTTAAAAAGGAAATGCCCTCTCTATATATCCACGCCAATATCAATGTTTTACTTTATTTCGAATTTCAAATAACGATGAGAAAGTTAAGGTAACTTAAAATTCATTATCTATAAGTAGAAGTCTAATTTCGATCCCACAACTTCAAGTTAAAACTAAATGTCAAAAAGAGAAAGCCACAACCCCACGAGCAGTAATATTATGCGCTCTTTCTCTCTTTTGCGATTCACGTAATCCTCCCACTTTTGACTCACAAATCGTCAGAATTCTCTCTTGGGATAGTTTCATTTCCATCCCTTTACATTGATAGATGGCACATGCCTTGCGGAATAACTCATTGTCATAGTAAGCCGAAATCAGAGAATCGAGCCGATATCGAAAGGGTTCTTTGAATGGGAACAGGACCGAGAGCTGGCAAAGGAAGACTCATCAAACAGCGGCATCCTAATCCTGCGTCTTTGGCCGAACCATGCCCCCTTCCTTAGGACTCACCTGTCTTCTTGAAACTCGCCATCCACGCCCATGCTGGTTCGAAAGCTATTACAATGTAGTGAAAATGCATTAAGCTTCACAAAAAGAAAAAAAGAGCACAAGGTAGTGAGGAAAAAGATCCAGCCATCCAGGAAGCCAAAATTATACATTGTTGTAACTTAATTTTGTCTACGGAATCGAAATAATGCATGGGATATAAAATTCGAATGATAAGAACAAGTGATCTGCACGTGATTGATGGGGCGTCTCATAGCTTTCTGTCCAAGCATATGCCTCACTTGGAAGTCTTCTTTTTTAGAAACGAAATTCCCTCGACACTGTCGCCATCTCCTATGATAGTCTAACATCCATTTTATGCTTTGCAAATGTCTACGCCTAATAAAGGTATGTAACAAAAAATGCTGAACCAGCTCACTTATTCCTTCAGGCACGCTACAACAAATACAAAGCCTCTCTCGATCTCAGTTTCACCCACACCAGCTCTTGCCCCTCTCACTCTCAATCCAAAAGGTATTCTCTTTTTCATTCCGTTGTCCTATAAATACAGCTTTTGGACCGCACTACTAATCTGGGAGTACCCCAGAATCTCAGGTGAAACTTAAAAAAGCCGGAAGCCAAAGTGTGAAAAAGCCTCATGTTTTACCAGTCGTGGCTTACGATGTAAATATCGATTGGCATAGTGTAAGGCATTCTTATTCAAGCATCTGTCGGGTTGCGGTGAAGGATCAAATAAGACCCGCGGCCTGCACAGGTAAAACATCACTGAATGTCGATAAGGCGGCGGCTGAACTGTCCTTGAATATGCCCACTTGACCATCAGTCAGGATGGATCCCAGTTTCAATGTGTTCTCTCCAAATCTGCTGCCAACCTGGCCAATTGTGAGAGAAAATAATAGCAGATGCATGCCATAGAACATGGGAAAAAACTTTCTTTCCAAAAGACCTAGCCAAATATCTGACATCTCTGAAACTAAAATCTTCTCACAATTACAATGTTCGGTGAAAAGCCAATGTCTACTCCCAATGTACCAAAACAACATGAAGTACATGGCACAATCTCTGTGCACAACTACGCAAACAAGCTCAAAAAAGGAAGGCCAAAGTTATAAACTTCCATCACCACTTTCAGATAGTTACACCACTGAGTTTTCTTGCACTGTGTCCCAGACTATTGGTACTTATTACATTTCATGTCACAAATGACTTGGTTAACTCAAACAGTAATGCATGCAATGAAACAGAAAACCCCCAATAAACACCCCCCACAACCAAAGATATAATCAAATTTAAAATTATGAGTTTCTCCAAATAAGAAAATATCAAAGCTGAAAGATTAAGTCCAAATAGAGCTTAGAAAGTTAGACATATCATCTCCAACACAGATGTTCACGACACAGCTCTACAAAGCAGGTAGATGATTAGCCAGGGACATGATAAAATAATATATAACAAGGCAAAGAAAAAGAAGCAAAAGAAAGTAAGCACACTCACCTGCATAAAAGACTTCAACAATGGAGCTTGCAACTCCAGAAGACGATCTGTCATCCAAATCATTTATTCGAGAAATTTCTCCATTACTATAAGATTTCCAACTCTTCGATGAAAAACCTTCTATAGAAACACCAGTAGTTGCTTTAGATGTCCTCCTTGAAGACAATGCAGGTACACTGCAGACATAATTCAATAACAAGAGACGCTTTTCTTGAGATAATCTGGCCACAAAAGCTCAAATATTTATCCTGCAAACACAAACACATGGAAAGGTATATTTAACCTGATTGGAAGCATTTAAACCGGGGAACTGTGGAGCATCTCGTAATATTTGATTCTGCATTCGAGGGCAGTTTCTGCACTGTATCCACATACAACCGATTAAGTTGTACAAAGAACCTGAAGAGGACAGCATGCCGTAAATATGACTCTCTCATTCTCGCACAGGTGTGGCTCTAACCTTTGATGAATGAACAAGAAAACACTATTAGGTAACTGCAACAAAATGAAGAGTTATAATCACAAAACTATCTATTGGGACGTAAACATAACTCAGCTAATACCAGATAGATGGTCCAAGGGCGTCAATTAGCTATTTCTTCTTACATTTTAACATAGTAAGTAGACCACCAAAAGATGGTAAAGATTGTAACTATTTTCGTGAATTCACTTGAAGTCATCACTGATAATCCTAGGTAATTTTTACGTGTCCCACCTTCTTCCCTCGCCTCTCATGTTCGTCCTTTTCCACCTTTTCGAAAAAAAGCATTTCGTACACAATCAAACAAAACTACAACTAATTGCACAACATTGAGCATCATCATCTAAGCATCATTTACATGTGAAAGAGCAGTTCAGACATCAGAATAATCTCACATGCAATAACTTCTGCCCAGGTTTAACGAAAGGGCAACTGCTTGACCATGAAAGAATTCTTTCTATTCCTTCTATTGTCATTTACCCTCTAATCTAAGCACGGATCGTATAAAATCTTCATCTCTTAGCTTAAAAGCCACTCTTTGAAACATATCTAAATGAAAAAAAAAAGAATCAAGGTTTTAAACTGTCGGATGCAAATATTTGTGAGAAGTTTAGATTGGATTTTGTAGAAACATCTTGGGGTACTGTCTGCTTATAGAATATGTAATGCAAAAAACAAATCCAGTAACTTACGTGAGCCAGTCTATGGGATTCAATCTCTGTGAAAGACAATGTACCAATCCATCCATACATGTTCTGATGGCAGACTTTTTCTGTCTTTGATCCTTTTGCCTAAACGAATACTTAGGCTTGGAACTTCTAGACAACTCCTCATTCGTAGTGGAATCACCTCCAGAAAGAATATCATATACAAACTTTAAATCTAACATAACTTGCAAAGAAACTTTAATTGATCACTTTAGATCCATTAGCTTCTTCAGTAGAAAGGTAGTTTCCATATATATCAGTCGCCTGTATAAGCAAAAACAGTCGGTTAATAAACACCAGATTAAAATAAGCTATAAACATGAAGCAATCACAAAAACCATTGTCCACAGAATTGCGTAAATGAAAAAAGTCAAATGACACAACTTGTAAGACGTTATTCATTATGGGGAAAGTAAGAGGACTTTATAATATCATAAGACCTAAACCACTATAAATCACAAAAGGCTCTTTACAGCTTCTCAAGGCAATAGTAATCATGACTTTCACAAGGCTCTTTACAGCGACCTTGATCAACATTTGCATTTGATCACTGTGGCCGGCAAGGGTTGTTGTAGCTCGCCGGCTATTGGACTCTAATAAGATTTGTTGTTTATCCTACTCAGATTGCCCTATCGAGCAGTCCACTTAATTTGACATTGGCAGACATGAACCATAAACATGGATTGCCATCTCTATTAACGGCTAAATGTTCGTTGAGCAAGCTTGCTGTTCGCATGCATCATGCAGCTTTTGAGCAATTCAGAATCTTTCCCAAGAGAGATCGAGAGAAGAACACATTCTGATAATAAAGGATTGTTGCAGGAAGAATTTCTAGTTGAGAAGTAGTGATGGTAATGTTAAAGTAATAACATAGAAAACTTACTTCAACATCATGCAGTAAAACCGCACCGTCTTCTAGTCCCATCAGGGACGCTAGCATAATGATGTTATACATTTACCTGGAGTACATAAGAGTAGTTAAGAGAATCCAGTATTGACGACATACAATGAAACATGCAAAGAAAAGTGAGTTCATAAACAACAACAAAAAATTAACAGATTTAAGAGGAAAGATAGAGAACACACATAAACCAAGAAAATGATAATCAAATTCAGAATAAGTACAATATAAGCGAGAGGGAATCGGTGGCTTGATATGGTGTTTCTTTGGGGGAGTAGGTCATCTAAAGCCAGGGAATCTATATCTTTTTGGCAGCCTCCAATCCATTGTCTCAATCCAAAAACGAATCTTCTTGTTCAGCTTTGGAACCTCAAAGTGGTGTGGATCCATGAAAGCAAACTTCAGGCAAGGATCACGAGTGTACAAGTATCTACAACTTAGGATCTCAACAGAAACCATTCAAGGATTGGTTCAAGCACTATAGTGCTCTCAACATGTTTTTCATATCCGGAAGACAATATGACGTTTGAAGCATTCAGATGTTTCTCAAGAAAAATAACTCCTCTAAATTTTTCCGGTGAGAATAGATAACAAAAATTACCAAGGCTAGGCATCTAATCGTAAGCTCTTACGAATTTGAATTACCAAAAGATAATGTCATGTAAGAACTTAACATACTTGGATGCAGCTCCCCCTACCCTCCTAGTCTCTTCACTTTCTCCAACTCCTCCCTCCATCCCTGACCAGATTGTGTACAAATATGCAGCATAGCTTGAGATATATCCTATTCACAAGTAAGTTAAATTCCCAACAACGAACTTGATTAGTCAAAATGATGTGACGAAATGCCCCTCAGAATCGAGAAGAAGATAAATTTAACTTCAAGTAATACAAAATGTGAGAAACTTTCCAGACTAAACTCTACATTTCAGCAATACAAAATGTGAGAAACTTTCCATACTATACTAAATCTCTCCTCGTAGGGAACGCTCAATGAAGACAAGAAGAGGAGCCAGAAGTAATATTACATCGTGAATCACCAACAAAAATCGAAGGAAAACTATATAGATGCCCGACGACATTGAGATGGTATTACGCATGGGCTAAACCTGCCAACTCCATGTTGGCATCTCGCATTTCAGCATCAGACACAGCTAGACTATCTAGCATAAATGGCATCCCCTCCAAGTCGAGTTCTTATGGATGCTTTAACTGGTCCACCAAAAAGGGCAACAAGATGGCAAAACAGGAGTATGGTACACTTCCGGTTGGTCTAAATGACCATCGGTTAAGTTATGGGAAAAAATCCCCTAAGGCACCAACCTTGTCTAGAAGTTGACAAGAATGTATCACTGCTATAAATAAAAGTCCCTCCATTCAACGGATATCAGCTTGGAATTATTTACTTGCAACTTAGTCATCTCTAGATTTCATCTTGTATCACCATCACTCACTCTTCATTTTTGTGTAAAACACCAATTCCTTAAGTTCAACGTGGTCTTCTCGTTCAGAAGTTCGAGCACTTTACCTCTATGTTCGTCCAATTCTCCATCGAATGCAACTGGACCGGAAGGAAGCGCAAAGCACATTTAGGAAAAGCGAAAGAAGTAAAACGAGATAAGGCCAATGACTCGGAGGGCACAATAAGCCATCGTTGAAGACAAGAACAAACTCAATAGAAAAAAGAGAACTTTCTCGAATTGTCCATAGCCTCCGCCAATTGAAGCGATGAAGCACCACCTTCTCATCCTCCGTGACTATGGCCAGCAAATCCTTCTCCAGATTCCACTCCGCCATCTTCACCGCCAATCGAAATCAAGTAAATATCATAAAACAGAGGCCGAACAGTCAAGTCAACCGCCCAATAGGTCACAAAAGCACGCCGAATGGGAGCTGAACACGAGAAGCCAGCGAGTCCGAGAGTATGCAGAGAATATTGCAGAAGAGGAACAGGTTGGATAGAAAATAAGAGAGACAAACAAACAGACTTGATTACGGGAGTGGAGGTCGACGGTTTCAGCTCGAAAAGCTTCATCAAAATATAATATGGGCAACGTGGGATGACAACATGTTGACATCCTTTACCATTCAAGGATGCATTGTCGGGGTTTGGACAAGTTCCTGGAACATCGAGCTCCAAATCCTTTGATGATTTCGATTCCTTTTAGAAATGCCTTGCGAAAAGCTCTCTTGGATATTTCAGCATTTACATCAAGCGTTGGAATGATAACCGAATTACGCGTTGAGTCGATGAAATCAGTCCCAGCAACTAAGATCACCAAACTACTAATAATAATCTGAAGTTTATGGATCTGTGTTTGTCAAACTCGATATCCTTTTTGAACTCTTTGGATCCAACGAATGGGGCATCTAACATCAGCAACTACAGAAGCCTTGATCAAATTAGAATAGTGAATTCAACACAAGTTGCTTGCTTTTGTGGGACATAGTATGAATCCTTTTCTCATCATTATGTGCTATTCATGCATTAGAATTGATGCAAGACAGTTTTCAAATGGCATATAGGATACCGAAACATTTCCTGAGGAAACTTATGGAATTGCTTCCTCTTTTTTATTTTTAGCATGTAAATGCACTAACAAGAGCTTATGCACAATATAAGGGATTATTTCACAGTACAGTTGATTCTGTCAAAAGACATTCTAGTTAATTTCTTGCTTGGCTCAAAAGTTCAGGCATATGACAGATGGCTTTACCAACTCTACAAACATCAAGATGCATTCTTTGGAAGAATGATATCTGTTTCATTTCTGTCCTTGTGCAGCTTGTGGATTTGATTCGAGAGACAATGCAGGCATAAAATGTGTGGAACACAATGG
Source organism: Syzygium grande (assembly GCA_024733475.1). Classification (NCBI taxonomy): domain Eukaryota; kingdom Viridiplantae; phylum Streptophyta; class Magnoliopsida; order Myrtales; family Myrtaceae; genus Syzygium; species Syzygium grande. The sequence continues at coordinate 33,851,721 of JAMXDD010000009.1, forward strand.
TTGGACAAATTTTATCCCAAGTCAGTAGTGTATGCATACCAATTTACTAAGGGATGCCCTGTCAACATGTTCCTTTTGCACCGTAAATTCACTCGTAAGGGTACTTTAGAAACATGCAGTCACGAACTGCATGATGAGTGCAAAGCAAACTAAAACCTCACATTAGAAGGACTGCCATATAGGGTCCTTCATTTCGCATTTCTCGGCCTATCGATAACCTTTGGCATGCCATCAGATACCTGTATACATCAGTTTTTATTCAGTACCTCCAACATTCCAGAATCAATCAAATGTCGAGAATCTTTATTTTTCTGCATAGGATGAAGGATCCTACCAAGACTAATGACAAATGATGTGCTTGAAAGCCTTTTCTCCTATTTCCATTGCTGGCATGATAAGCAGAATCATATTGCCAAAGCACACATTAACTTCCATGAACATCTCCCCAAATACCTTGAATCCAAGTAAGGATACAATCATGACATCATCAACCAGGAAATACAAATGAAAATTGGGCGGTAGATCTCAAAAGAGCAAAGGTAACTTACCGCTTTGTGTACCCTTAGTTAGAAAATGTGGACCATTTCAAAGATATTACTCACGCGGTGACCGATCCTTAGTTAGAAATGGATATCCAATTGGCTTTTTCTCGTAATTTCGATAAATCCGCGTTCCAGATAATTCCGGATGTGTTTTGAGTGACTCGCATCCACCGATCCTTAGTTCTTCCAAAAACTCTACCCTATCGAGGCCTTGAATTTCGGCTAGTTTCTCGACCGTCCAGCATCTAATTTCTTCAGGCTCTTGGATTTTGGAAGGAGCAGCCTCTCAATTGAATCGCACTTTGAGACAGCCAAGCTTTCCAAACATATCAATTTGTCAAGACCTCGAACTTCAACTAGATTCTCGCAATCACGGACCTTTAATGTCCTTAGATGGATAAACTGCGAAAACGTCCCATTTGTTTTAAGAGATCGAAGCGGATCAACGTCCAAGATTTCCAACTCGAAGGGAGTGTTTAGGGATTGTGGCAATTCTGATTCTTCAATGTCTGTCGGTTGGGAGCATTCTGAATTCTTCGATAGTGTTGATGGAAGCACTTCGATGCACTCGAGAGAGCTGCAGTGCCAAACCTGTAGTCGCTTGAGATGGGTTAGGTGGGAAAGTGAGGGCAATTTGCGGCTTCCACAGGTGGCGCCCGTCTGTTAAGCTAGAAGGAAGGTCGTCCGGGGGAGCGATTGGAGCTGTTCGAAATAAAAATCAAGGCGTTGAAGGGAAGAAAGATTGCGCATGCTCTCCGGCAATTCTCCTTTTAGATTTCTGCAATTGACAGTAGCGTAACTCTCGGAGCTTTCTCAGGCTCCCAAAACCCTTGGGTAATTCTTCTATACCGGTGAAGGAAATATCCGAATCTCTCAGATTCTCCGGAGACTCTATTTCTGCTTGAAGCTTTCCAAGGGACTCACACTACTTCAAATCCAAGCGAAGGAGGGCCTTCATGTCTCCAATTGAAGGATCGATCTGCTTCAGTCTCCGACATTTTTTGAGGATGAGAACCTCCAAATGCTTAAAAGCTGAGAGGAAGATCGTATTTTCCAAGAATTCACAAAACGAGAGGTCGAGATATTTGAGCTTCTTTGCCATCTGGTAAAATAAAAATAATAATGATTGTCAAGGAATTAGTCTAGAGTGATTATGATTAAAAAGAAAGCATAAAAAGAAGACAAAAAAAAAGGACTTGTTCTTACCATGAAAGAACTCCATCCTTCCCATTGATCATTTATCTCGCTATATCCGCAATTCGAGTACAGCTAATTTCTTTAAGTGAAAATTGTTTACTTCAAAATTCCAGGGACAATTTTGCCAATGGAGCCATCTTAACTTCTCTATTGAGTCCTTAAAATCTCCATTGATACGCCCCCTTCGATACGAAAGAATATACGTGGCCCTTCGATCTGAAGAAATCTTAGATTTAATCAAATTCTTGAATTGTTTTACTGTGCAAATGTCACCATCTCGCTCAGCCATTTTGTCGGAGCCTTCAAAGCTGCCTTTACTCAAGAATAATTTGCCTCAATTTTTCTGTTCCCTATAAGCAAGAATCAATGTCCATTAATGCCATATACAGCTAAAGTAATCTAAATATTATTTGTTCATATTGCTACTGACGTGCATTAATGAGTTCAAGAGACTAGGAATGTGAAGACCTCAATTCTTTACGCCAATAAACAATATTTATAAAGGCCAACAAAGTGAAGGATGTCAACTTCCATTATAAATTTGGCCATTAGCATTCGGGTCTTAAAAAGAATTATGACGTAATGGCTCATATAGAGTAAAAACTTTACAAAGTTGTAATCTTCTTCAATTTTTAACGTACTGTAGCTTCATTACCATACTAGTTGGGACATGCGGGTGGCCAGTGAGAATTTGATCAAATTGCAAGGTGCAAAACCAAAATTTTGATTTGATCAATTCTAATTCAAATATATATTGGTTTTCTCTCTAATTTTGGTATTAATTTCGTGTATATTACTTGATTGTGCTACTCACAAATTAATGGCGAAAAAAATTTCGGTTTTCATTTTTGAAATGAGTAATAACTAATTAACCGGAACTGAATATTGTTATAGAAGTTATATTAATATATTACGTGACTTATTATTTTACTAATAGTAGCTCTTTCTGTCTTCTAATTATTTTATAATTATAAATAACTATGACAATAATATTGTTCTTTTTATTAATTTTCTTACAAATTATTATTTTATCATAGTTTTTTTTTAGTTAAACAATAGTTTTACATTTGATACATTCATTATCATAAATAACTTATTAGTTATATTAATATTCTCTACAAATTATTATTTTATTATTGTAGTTTAACTATAGATTACAATTTGATTAATCATAAAAATCAACAACTGAGTTGCTCAAGGATGATAAATATAATAATTTTGCTCAAGTATGATAAATTTAATAAAAAATTAATTGTTGAAAGTGCAATTCATTTTTCTGAATGAAAATTGAAGCCCCTACAAACCTAGATGGAATAGCTTTTCCTTGGCCTCCCAGGAACAACTATTCATGATATTGAGAGAATATAATTTTAAATCTATTTTTAAACCAAATGAAGGAATGATTTTTTAGACATAAAAATTGGAAATGGAAGCATTAGGTCTAAAACCAAATGTGTAGTAAGTTTTTAGAAAAAAAATAAGTTCAGAACAAAAAGTTAAGAAGTAATACTAAAATTTCATGGATTTTAGGAAATCAGGACTTTATCCGAACCAGAAAATTTTGTTATTGTAAGCGTCAATGTTTTACATCATTTCATGGAGATCATAATTAAACAACATAATAATTTGGGAAGGAATTAGATCTCAACGGTAAAAGGGTCCCAAGAGAAGAGTAACTATAAAAAAGAAGGAACCGGTCTTTTCAACAGAATTTTTCTCTCATTTCTTATTTTGAATGAATTCCTGAACCCAAATATCTTCTCTCTACTTAATTGTCAAGATTTACAATTTAATAATTTATTCAAATTTAAAATTTTGATAGCTTAATCAACCCAAAGCCAAATCCCGGAAATAAATCCAAATTTTCAATTTTTGGGACAAAAGTAGCAAAATATTTCAAACGTCTATAAAGGTTAAGTTTTGCAATTTTCCTTAAATACCTATAACCTTTTGTAATAAAATAGCCCAAATATTTAACCTTAGAAATGGAGTTGACACTTGTTATAAATTTCAGTCCATTTGGATTAAATATAACTTTATATAATGGTTAAACTATAAATACAATAAGTTCCTCTTAAATAAGGAGGGGTAGCTATGTTTTATTTTAAAATGTTGTTAACAAATTTTGTTTATGATCCTATACTTAAGAATATTATTTTTTCTCAAAAACAATTCATTTGATATACCATTTAATGTGGTTCATTTTTATTTTTTCACTCAATAATGTAGGATGCTCTTCAGACATTCAAATCAGTCAAAAGAATTCGTATCAAGAATTGAGTGAAATGTTAAAAAATCCATTTGAACATTAATTACTTTATTTTTCCAATAGAAAAAGGCTTTTTTCTGACATACCATGGATGAACTGATTGAAATGGAGTAAAAAGGGATTGAAATAATTTTCTCAAAATGTAGGAAATATTATAAATCCAAATACCATTTAACTTGAAAATAAAAGCAGCTTGAATCCCAACTTTTTCTTTGCAGTTAATTTGATGTTTATTTAATTGTACTTTTAAAACTTCTAAATAGCACTTCCCTTTCATTTTTTTGAACAAATGAATTGGCTCATCAAGATTATCAAATGGAGACCCGTTGAGATAAATATTGCTAGTCTTTGGAGCAACAACTTGAATCAAACCTAAATGATGGATAAAAAATAGTTTTGCAAAATTAAAATAATTTTGATAAACATAAATAACAATCACATATTCTGTTCTTTTAGAATTTAATTTTTTATACTCATGGACTTTTCATGAAGAAAAATTAAAACAACGGGCTTTTTAATGGATGACTCTCTAAATTTACGCTTGAGGTTGGATGTATATATATATATATATATATATATTTATTTATTTATTATATATATATACGCTCCGAGAAATATACTAGTGTGTATAAGAATCAATGTTCCTATCTTATTCGGTGCATTATAAATCAATTGTTATTTATTCCAGGGTAAATGAAATTCGTAAAAATATAACATAAAATCGAAGTAATTTTTAGTACTCCATTATTCCATATTGACTAAATTTCATGAGATCAGTGGCAATATTTTTGTCCTTCCTCTTATTTAACATTTCTTTTATAATTAGACCTTTTAATCTATCCGATAACTCTTTCTAGTTCCTTAGTTGACCGTCATGTTATTTCTTCCTCGTGTCAAAGATTGATCATCCGCCTGTTGAAGTTGCTTCCCCACCTGCCCGCGGAAAGAAACCCCTCAGATAACTACAATTCTTATTAGCCGACGAGCCGCTCTCCTCAAAATCACCTCCGACCAATGAAAGATGGATATATGGTGACACCAGTATATGTTCTTTGCGTCTCGTCTTCACACCAAGGAGAGGACCCTATTCCCCTAACAGTAGAGCGATTACATAGTGGGACAAAAGGTTTTAAATGGTTACGACAATAATTTTGAATTTTCTTTAAAATAGAGTTACCACCTATCAATTCGGTATATATATATATTTATATATATTCATTTGAACTACCCAAACACTATGAGAAGAATTTCTCTTTGCTTTGGTTCTGAACTTTGATTCATTCTTCAAATAAACAAATCAAAATGCATTTTTGCTTTTGCTTATTCACCCTTTAAAATATTCTTAATTGGCTTAATTTATCTATGGGAACAAGTTTGCCATGGCCAACCAAAATTCAAACTTATCCAAGCTAGACATTTTTTTTAATTCATTGATCGGGACTTCATAACTTATCGCATTTATGGTCATTGTAGAGGACTTTTTTAACTTGTTATTGTACCTCTCCAGAATTCTGGTTTTTGTCGGTACAAAAATGAACCTAAAACCTCAAGACATAAGGGAAGCCCTCCGGTGGTAGTTACAATAGCACGAGCGAGGTCCTCAAATTCACTTGGAGGAGAGTTTCTTGAAAATGCATGTCTACTAAATAGAATCGTAGAATGATTCTCGTCCATTACCTCATGTTCATATTCAAGTCCACCTCTTCATTGTCAAGAACACTAATTTTTCTAGTGGTAATAAGGATCCTACTTCCAGAAGAAAACCAATTATGGTTTCCAACCAAAGCCCTCAACTGATCAACATCATCCACATCATCAAGAAGAATAAGGACTTTCTTATCTTTGAACTTGGATGAGAAAAACTTAAAAAAAAATCCTTAATTAGAAATTTGATTCTTTTGGTTCAATACATGACTTGAGATTAGTTGATTATCATTGCTCAAGTCCATTATGTGACATGATTAAAAAAAAGGAGCACAAATGAAGCCCTAAAATGATAATTAAACCTAAACGGAGAGCTTATTGTAGATGGTTTTAGCAAGAGTCGTCTTACCAATGCCTCCCATTCCGGGATTCCGATAAATAGGGTAGCACTAGACTTATTATCTAAAAATTTCATAACCTTCTCCACTTGACCATCAATTCTGACCAAATTTTTAGGAATAACCAACTCAAACTCTTTCTTTAAAATTTCGGATCAACACTTTTTGGACAACCGATTTCATCAATTCTCCTTCATACCTATCAAATGTTACAAGTTCAACCATGTGGCAACAGTCATTTTATGTTATTTATCTAATGAGAACACAATAATAAATAAATTTGGGGATAAATTGAAAAACTTAAAAGATTGCTTTGGTCACACCTCCATGTATTATCTTGAAAATATGCTAAGACTACAGTAGGAAATGTTGGTGGTTGCTGCACATGGCGTGCCCTAATCCATTATTACTTTGACATAATTTATTGAGCCGGAAGAAACTAGAGGATATCACAAACGAATTTTGAATTGAATATGTTATAAATATTTCCTATTAAACCTGTTGTTTGTTTTTTTTTGTCTATGTAATGGAAAAGTATTCACTTTCCCTCTACTAATTTTTCGAATAAGAAGTCCATTTTGTATCTCCATAGATTGAGAAGATCTAGTATAAATATAAATTATATTTAGTATAAAATTCATTATATAATTCTATTGGAACGTTATTTTAATATTATAGTGAACTAAAGTTATAACATTTATCTCATCACAATGTAAACATTGATAATACACTATAAAAAAAAATTTAAGCCATCCAATTTCCAATCTTTGGATCAAAAACACAAAAATTAAATAAATAATGGGAATTATTCTATAATAATGAATCACTTCAATTAAAATTGCAAGTATAGTATTTGTAATTGAACATCAGCAAAAACAAAAAAAAAAAAAAAAGACAATATTAATAGAACTCTACTAAAAATAAATGTGTTTTTAGTAGGATAATAAACACGGACAAAGTATAAGTTGCATCATTAAAAACCTTTAAAACATCTAAAAATTTTTAAGAAAATATCCCACTCTTGTGGGTATAAATTAATCGGCTTGGTACATTATCGAAATGAATGCACATAATAAATCTTTATATGCTCCAAATTCGTTGGGTTGAAAGAAGGAATCTCAAGCGAAGTTGGAATATCTTTTGAAATTTTTGGCCTTCCGGTCTTTTATCTACAAAAATTTACCCCATTCTCTCATTTTTGGGGATGTTTCCATAAAAATTGAATCGCCCATTTTTATTGGTTGAAGAAAAATATCAAGAGTTTTCAAACCATCTTGTACACATAAATTTAAAACATGAGTGAAAGCACATCTAACGTGAAAAAATTTTCCCAAAAGCGGGTTTACAAATATTTTCTAACTCGACAATTGAAGCGGTATTTGCTCAAAGCATTATCAAAACCAATTGAAAAAATTTTGTTAAGCAAATAATATTCTTCTAAAATTTGCCTAATTAATCTATAAATATTATTTGCCGTATGATTATCATCGAAAACTCTAAATGCAATGACTCTTTTTGAATACTCCACTCGTCATCTATCCAATGACATGTTATGCCCATGTAAGAATGACTTTTGCCAAGGATCACTCCAAATGTCACTACCTATATTCACGCATCCATTAAATTGCATAAAAAGTTTTGTAAATCGTTTTTTCCTTTTTTTAAAGATTTTTAATTGATCGTTTAACTGAATTTCTAGAAACACGTTTTTTGCTTGTGGAGCACATGCATTTTGTACAAATTCATTAAAACCAAATCTTTTCCAAAATTAAATGCTAAATGCTCAACGGAAATAAATTTGCCTAATTCTTCCTTATAAGTTTTGTCATTAAAAACGAAATAAAGGGGAAGTGTTAGGATTGACGTACCGGAAACTTGTTGTTGCCCGATATCGATTCCGCTTTCGGTTGGATGTTTGCTTCTAAGATGTCGTTTAAATGTTCCATATCCTTGTCCACTGTATATTTATATATTTTCCCACAATATTTACAAATTATATCATACCATTTTTGAACCAGTTCATCAAACCTTTTGCTCGATCCATGATTCCAAATGAGAGAATGTAAATTCAGGATCTTACTGTTCTTTGGTTGTAGATATTTCTGGGAGGATTCTCCTCGCCTTGAGTTGGGAGCTCGTTATCGTCTCGGGAAAATACAAATTTCATCATCTTGAAAATCCCATTGTAGAGGGATCAAAAGAATGATGGGATTCCATATCGAGTATCTGGATTCTTACCTTTCAAATGGCACTCAACTTCCCAGTTGCCATTTTTCAGTGGATTAGATGTACCGTTGCGGATTCTGTCGGAGACGAATTAGAAAGAATTATTGGATTCTGTCGGAGAAGAATTTAAGAGAATTGGAATTAGAATTCCGTCAGCGCAATCAAAATTTAAGACTTGAGAGATCAGAATTTGAGAGAACGCGCAGAGTTCTGTTCTTATTGAGAAAATAGAACGCAAGCCCAGGGAGCAGGATCAATGCCACGAGCTCGGCCAAAGAATGGCCAAAAATGAGAAGATGCATTTCGTCTTTGCTCTGACTCCGCCCTTGATTTTCGCTCTCAAATCTGACGGGAGAAAACCAGAATGCCTGCGTCTCAGGAAACGGGAAATGCCTTCTTATTGCCCCTTTTACTGTGGTCTGTTCAAATTTCAATACGCATAAAGCGGTGGATTTATTGGGGGAAGATGAAAAGTGGAGAGGCAGAAAGACTTTGGGACCAGACTGTGACATGGATTTGCGGGAGAAGATGAAAGGTGGGGGAGAGAGAGAGAGAGAGAGGGAGATTCGTCGGGTCCCATATTTTCCAGACAGGTGCTCGGAACAGATAAAAACATCAAAGCATCACGACAGGAAAGAGGGCACTCTTAGTCCACTGATTGCACCATGGAACTGTCCTTTTCGAGGGTGTTTTTGTTGAATATATTTAAGCTCTAAAAATCCCACTTAGAAATTTAACATTCTTTCTTCGAGTTTTTTAAATATTATACTGTGCAACCAAGAAACTTCATTTCTATAATTAAATGTTGTATTATTAATAACTACTTATTCTAAAAAATTATGTTTTTACGCGTGTCGAGAATCATAAAAAAATTTTCAACATGCTATATATATATATATATATATTATTTTGTAACCAAGCACAATGAGAAGATTTCTTTTTGGCTCTGGTTCTGCTTTAATTTGTCCTTCAAATCTCATAAACAAATCAAACTGCCTTTTTGCTTTTGCTTTTGCTTGATTATACATTTATTTATTTATTTAAAGTGTTTGATCCAATAAGTAGGAATGCACCAATAATTCAAGCATGTCAAGTTAGATACAAATTAATAATTCTTTGACCAGGACCACTGACCATGCATTTATAGTCGTTGCCTTTATGTGGTGGAAGTTTCAATGCACAGGAGAATGCAAGGCGATTTTACAGAAGAAGAAGAAGAAAACGTGTGAGCAAGTTTCGTGCAAAAGCGCTAAAAAAAAAAAACAAAACCAAAATGAAAAGACAATTGCTTTAGTCCACCGCGTGCACAGATGAACTTTCCTCTTCCTTTTTAAATTTATATTCCATGAGATAAGTTATTTATTTCTGTTGAGTATATTTAAGCTCTTGATGCCACTTAGAAATTTATTCCGCTCGCTTTATCAAATATTGTCGTATCAAATCAGTAAACTTCATTTTAATACTGAAATATTGTATTATCAACAATCGCTTATCCTGTATTTGAATGGAGACCGATGAAAAATGATATCTGTTTTCCAAATAGCTTTAGCTTTGATCATACTACGTAAGGCTTTTATTTACTAATTCGGAGCCTAGGAGCCCCATCGCAGATTTTTGATGTATTTTTCCGTTTCAATTGAAATTGAGCTTCCATCGCCAGCTCAAAAGCTCGGGGAAGAATTGAGAGTAGACGGGGCCCACTACCATGCTTGTAAATGAGTATAGTGGGTAGATCTGGTGGGATGATCCTCTAAATATATATAATAAGGACATGGACAGCAAACTTGCAATGCATCCGGACAAGAAACATGATGATACATCATCAACCCCTGATAAATTTTATATCTTTTGGACTAACCAAAAAGCAGCCAATGTTGACTAAGAATGGGTCAGAGGGTTGATATTTCCATGGCCCTTGCTACACATCTTTTAAGGTGGAGACCACTTTGAAAAACATCAATGCTCCATATTTTTGTCCTTCCTTAACCTTTGCACGTTTCTTATCTTCCTCGCTCCGAATCCCCGATGTTCTTCCCCCCTTGTTGTCGCTTCTTCCCTCACATGCCTGCAGAACCCTAAAACCCATGCCCACGGTCATTCTTGGCTACCGACGAGCCACCCTCCTCGAAATCACTTGCAAGTTCGTGAGGGACTGATGCACAGGGCCTGGATTTGTCACAACCCGTGATGCCAAAGTTACACTTCAAATTCAATCTATATTAAAAAATACTTTTATGATCAGCAAATCGCTATGATTTTCCTTCTTTGTTTGGGCTTAGTCATTGAAATTACAACTCTCGTATCCTGGTACAAGGAAAATGTCATCAATTACTTGACTTACGGCTACAGCACCATCGGATTATAACTTAATAAAATTATAAAACTACATCGAGTGGACCTAGTCTCCCTATTGCATGTGTACTTTTTCTCTGATGAATTCTTTTTCCTAATATATCACGTGTTCAATATTCGCAAAATAGCGTCCCATAAAGGAAGGTTTGAATTCCATGGGGTGGGACCCATGGCGTCATGCTCCTTGTCCCTGTTAGAAAAGGACCCCACCCTAGGTTGGTGCACCGCGTCCCCTTGCACGTCAAACCGCACATAAATCCTGATTCGTTATTAATCAACAAATTTGTGGGGAAAAAAACTTATTAATTACTAAAATTGCCATTTCTCACAAATTTTAATTTTTGGCCAGACTATTTCTCAACAAATTACTGAAAAAGAAAAAACAAGCAACTGACTACTTTCTACCGCCACCAATGTGAATGATCGAAACCCAACGTGCTTATGCGTTATTTTAAACTAATTTCAAATACTTACTCCTCAAACGAAAATTCCCGTCAATAATTTGCGGAAAAAAATGAAAAATCATTAATGACATATATGATATAATATGATTACATGCCCTCGTTCTTAGAAATTTGGCTTTGCAATAATTATTAATTCGGGAACATCGTCGTATATCCACACTGCAATTATTTACAACAACACTATAAAATAGAAAATGCTCATACCCTATGCCTATTAGAATAAGTTTTCAGGCCTCAACTATTTTCAATCAAGCAAACACACTGAAAATATTCCAACTTCAAATCTTTACTGAAATACCCAAAAAAAGTCATGTTGTCATTAGTATATCATCTCAATCTGCAAGTGCAAATGCATAAAATCGTAATTTGCGGTAATTAAAATGATCATCGAATAGTCAAAGTATCTTATACAATCCTCCGTTTTCCAATTCTATCAAAGATGCATACTAGTTAAGGCCGACTCAACTTATTTATCGAGGATCTTAGAATTAGTAGTCTGCTTTTCTTTACTGCTGAGGGTGCAAAACAGGAAAACAATTTTTAATAATCAATCTCATCTAATAATTGATTTATTTTATTGGAATATAGAATGAGTGCCCTGTTTTTTGGGAAGCTTCCATGTGAATTTATGGACACCAACTTGGGCCAAAAAGACAGAAAAAAAAAGTGTGAATAAATACCTACTTTTTCTAAATTTATGTTCAGTTAATAAATTAATTCAGATTTATTCACAATACGCCCACCCTAACCCACGATCCAGGTCACAGGAAGCGCGTGGGACCACCTCTTGGGCGCGCAATCGGACAAACGGTGCCAGCCGGCAGCCCAACTGTGCCGCAATACAAGGACAGTGTCAGCATCTCTCAAAGGGGAATGGGCGGTGGTGATGGGACCCACGTGGGATGGAGGCTCGTAGTTATCGCCCGCCACTTGTCCACCTCTGAAAAGTTAATTTGCTCTTTTTTTATTCATCTTTTACGCCCCTTTTTGGGCCGGAATTTCTTAAACACACTTTAAAAAAAAAAAATACTAAAGAATCTTGTTAATTAGCGTTCTTTTTTTTTTTTTGGTAAGGGTTAATTAGCATTCTTTGACACTTCTTAAAATATATAATGCCTAATGGAAGTAGCAACAGAGACCGAACATAAGCCGAAAACAGGGGCTGATCACTCATAATGACTGTATACGGCAAAAATTTATTTTATGAATGTAATATGTGTATACATACTAAGTTGAATCTGAGTCATTGAAAGTGATGGATTTTACGTAGGTCTTACAAGAGATTTAGCGGCGCGGAAACTATTCAGTACTTACATTAAGTTCGTCCATTAATACATTATATACGATACTTATCGGTTGGTTCAATAATCAATTTTCCGAGCGGGGTGGTTCAATTGCTTAACAAATAAACATAGCACGCTTAATGTTCAAATAAGGAGAGTTTACTGTTTTCAATCTTCAATCTGAATTTTTTCAAAAATCAACACTTAAAAACTAATAAAAGAAAAGGTCAAGAATAAATGGCAAAATGAAGTCAAGAAAAAGACGTCACTGATGACATATGATTTAGCGTGCGCAGGAATCCATCCCCGTTCACATATTCCACCCAAGACATCCTTTCGGAAAATCTCCCCTAAAATAAGAGAAAAAATTTCACCGACTCCTAATAATAAAAATTGCATAAATCCAAAGTTTATTAGCCATTTATATGTAGCTGGAACCCGTTTAGAAAAATGAAAATTATAAAAAAAAATGACAATTTCGATGACATTGTGGTTGTTGTCTTATGAAGTTAGACCATCCATCGAATAATTTGCACGATCTCTACCCAAAACTGCTGTGGCCCTTTGAGAGGGAAGGGCCCACCGTATAAGAAAACTCTAGAGTAAAAGTCAGAAAGAGAGAATGTATGAGATTATACGGTGCCTACGTGCACAAAACCTTCTAAGAAAGTACCCTTTTGATCATCGCATTCTTGTAAATGTTGGATTTTAATCCCTATAGTTTATTTTAGTGACAAATCCTGTCAAAAACATATTCGTTAAATTGATCAAATGTTTTTGATCCTTCGACAAATTGAATTCATTTCCTTGGATAATCCCAATCCAAATTGAGCACATATTTGCGCGCCCTTTTATGCTAGCAAGCTGACTAAGCAAACTGATCTAGGTGGACTGATTCCTTGTGTATATTTTATGAGCATCTTCTCAGAAAATGTTCAACACATTGACACATGACAAGATAAGAGTAATTATAGCACACAGTATTGATGTAAAAAATATTCTCAAAAGCGGTCTTGTTCACTCTTGGTGTGATGGTTAGTAAGAGAGGGGATAGTTAAATTCCTCAAATCAAAAGTGAACAAACTACATCTTGCTTAAGTACTAATTAATTAACTGATCAGTAATAAAAATGCGATTGCAAGTCTCGAGATATCAAAAGATGAGATGTGCTCTCGTTCATTTTGATCTAAACAATGGAGAGCATCTTCCTGATCAAGCTGGACAAGTAATATTGGTACGTTTATCTTTGATTAAATTATTCTTCTCGACCTCGCCCTCGAGTCAAGGCGATGCTTGTCTGGGAATATGTTCAATTTTCCAGGGAAATTAGGCCTAAAGATTGATATTACTTTCTTAATGAGAAGGTTCAGTGACCTTAGCCAAACACGATATCTATCAATATAAAAGGCCTAATTCTCTAAAAAAAATTCAATTTTAGGTCTAATCCCAATTTTGTTTCAAATTTTTTTGTCTTGAAAAAAAAACATGACTTTTTGGTCCAATCCTAAATTTGCCCAAAATTCTTTTTGTCTAAAACAACCCCTTAATTTTAGGTCTAGTCTTACATTCACCCTCGCTAGCTCTCCATCCAAAAATTATCATTAATCATCTCTAGTTTTCCTAATTTTCTGAAAAAAAAGATTAGTTTTGGAGATAATTTTCCATGTCACTTGATGTTGATTTTTTACTGACATAGAAATACCACGTTAAACAACTAATTACAGTTTTTGGACAGAGGGTTCATGGGGGTAGATTTGAGACTAGTTAGTGATTTTTTTAAACAAAAAAATGTTCGGGGTAGAGTTGGGATTGGATATAAAGTTGGAATTTTTTTTAGCCATAAATATTAGGGGCAAATTTAGCATTGGGGGCTAAAGATGAGGATCTTTTGAGGAAAAAAAAAGGTTCAGAATAAAATTAAGATTGAACCTTCAATTTGAGGGTTTTCAGGGAATTAGGACAGTATAAAAAGAGGAAAGAGTAAGTCGAGGAGCTTCATTTGTTTTAATCGTCCAAGGGTGATTTGTAATTAGATAGCATATAAGAATTTTATTTCCACCCCCTCTTCCGGTGGCTGGGTCCCACCAGTCCTTGCGTAACTTGAGGCCGCCGCTCTTCTCTACCAAGTTTTTGTCCATTTCTTATTTCAAATGAGCGACTGGGCTCACCACTCTTCTCTCTACTTGATTGTCAAGTTACCAATGAATCATTTAATCAAATTTATTGATTTTTTTTTTGGTCGAACAAATTTATTGATTTCACATTTTCTTAATTAACCCAAAGCCAAATCAATATGACACAATATTGTTTGGTAACCAAAAAGCAATGCCATGACTTTATGCTTTTAAGTTTATCGTGTTGATAATTCCTTATATGCATGCTATTCAGTGTTGCTTTAAGTTTGTATTTACGTTGTACATTTTTTTCACACTTGTTTTTTTTTTACAACTTATTGCCCGAAAGTTCGACAAACATCTTGGCCCTCGAAGTAAATTTTCTTATGAAGTCTAGACTAGGGCTTTTGCAATGTCCGTGGCCTGGATTAAAATTGCTGGAAAGGGCAAGATCTTCAGAAGATTTTGCTTAAATTCGTCTGAAATACTTCTGCCTACTTCTTTTGGAAGGCAAGCAATGATACCCTGCACTCTCGATTGGCAGTTTTCTCCTGACATGGTGCTTTACTTAATTAAATATCAGGTTAAGCATCGGTTTGAAAGCCTTCAGTGTAGCGAAGAAGATTAGATTGATCTTCATCTGTAGCTTTGCTTTAACTGGAGCATCTGCGTTTGATGGTGTGCAATTTGCTGTAAGCTTGTTGATATGATCGTTTAGTTGCTCTGTGTAAAGTTTTTGAAGTTTTTGGCCGTTAGTGCTGGCTAGTGGCGTTGTTGCTTGTTGGCTTTTGGATAGTTGGTGATATTGTGTTTTCTGATTTGCCAGACTGTCTCTAGCACGTGAATATAATGACTCGGCTGTAGCTCGTGCAATATTTAATGATCTTTTTATGAGAAAGTCCATCTTAAGAGATAAACTTCGGAACCATAAGATACTCAAGTAACCTCGTTGACCAAGTAAGATGATAATTTTCAGATTTCTCTTTACTTTCCCAAGAATCACTTAAAAAAAAAAAACGAAAATGCTCTTGAAATAAGCTGCAATGGAATCATTTCCTACAATTTGCACTACAAAATTTCTAGTTCAATCTCCTTGTTGAACATACACGATCTATACAGTAGTCTCATGAAACAGATCGCATGACTATCCTCTGCACAACACAGGATACAATTCGATATGGCACACCTCCATCCACTATGACCCATCAAATTGGGGAGGATGCCATTTGCCTTCTCTAGTTGCCCTATGCTTTTCCTCGCTCTTCTATTAGCTGATGAATATGAACCTTCGAGACTCATTTTAGTAGATATTCACAGGTTCATCCAAAATAATAGCAACTGCCTGTAAGAAGAAGATGGATCATGAGATTCCGAATCAAAGTGTTCCTAGTACAGTTGGGCCAGCAGGATTTGCTTACTAGATGATCCTCTGTCAAAATCCGTGAGCTGTACATGCATGCTTTACAGTTTTTGTATTCGAGCCCCCAAGTTGATTGAAATATGTTATTTTCCCTGAAAAAAGGTTGCATCTGCTTGATAGTAATAAAGCTAGTAAAAGGGAAAGCATCCTTGATTGAAACCATTGCATGGACGAATAATTTCTTGTTTGTTGGAAATAGAGGCGCTCTTATATTCTAAATAAGAGTTACAATGAATACCGCGAGAATAGTAGCACAAATCTTATCACCAAGATAAGCCAGTCAAGTAGCACCATTTGAATTTATATACCAGAATAAAAGTTGTAGCGTAATTTGGGATGAACTAGGAAGAAACTTGAAGCGACTTTAAATGCCAAGATATATAGATGTTTCAAAAATTTGAGGTTTTTGAACTTTTGTGAAAATTCAATTTGACTCTCAAGTTCAAGAGAGAATAAAATATAAAAGTAAAACCGAACATGCACGATAAAATCTGTTTGGAACCAAATGAAAGAACTTCCGCCCATGCTTTTGCATTCTCCCTCCTAAAATGATAATTCCCTCTAAGATGTATAGCAAGTCAATTTTGTCTGCGAACAGTCTCAACCAATTCTCAGACCAACTGATTTTCACTTCCATGTCCCTCTTTAGACATCCTAAAATAAGGAAAGAAACAATCATCTTTCAGATTTTGTCTCGATGCTGCATGCAATAACACCTTCTTGTTTCTACTTGTCTGTCTGCTTGTTATGCTGAATGTCTCCTAAAATCAATTCGGCATTCTTAGAAGCTCTTGGGAGGCATGGAAGTTGCGGGGAGAGTTCAAGCAATTTGTCAGGATTCACTAGCTTTTCTTTTGACTCATGCCTTTTATGTCTTTAACTTTGAGGACCAACTTTTCCAACATGAGTGCATCATCTAGCAAAAACTTTACCGGGAAAGCACAGATTTTGGTTCTAGACAATTAGTATCTAACCCAACAATCTCAACCCTCTTTAGATATTGAGCCAAACCCACAAACAACTTCTGACGGGCAATGTTCCTCTTCGTCAACATTCCCAAACACTGAGTCACACTTGACCTGTAAATGGATAGCAAAACTTAGTCCTTTGTTTGAAACTTGCTGAGCTTAGACATTTTACACGATGAAACAATACTTACTATGAACAATAATCATCATGGACATCAACCACCCCAGTTATGATAAACTGAACTTTCAACAGAGCTATCAGCTGAAAAGAAGTACAACGGAGATCAATTATGCCTCTCAATTTCATCCCTCCCCTCAATTGAAGTCTTCTCACTGTTCCCAAAGCTATTCATAAAATGCCATTTACATGTAGTGGTAACATTCGCTAATCAACCTTTTATCATGGACATGGAAAGCATAAGCTATGATGTTTCACTGAACTCACATGGCATAATAAAGCTACTAAGAGATTAAAAGTGCCTCATTTGTCTCAAGGGATTATAAGGCAGACGGCCACAAACACTCGAGTTTTTCAGTATGATCTGCAGTGAATCACAAGTCTCGAGCTTGATAAACTCATTGCAGGCTACTTAATGCAACAGTAGAGACCCACGCACAATGGTACAAGAGTTAGTAACACTGATTTACAGGCATTTGCTTTCTCTTCATCTCGCGGTTCACCAAAAACATTGTCTATTCAGCTTTTCTAGGATCAAACACGAATCAAAGCGAACAATCAGTGTACAACAGCAAGCAGATCCTGAGCTACAAAAACACATCAAATGGACGGACGAAATCAAAGGAGATCATTTCTTGATGAGAGCTGTGCTCAGGGATTTCTCACTGAAGCCAGAGAACTCGAGACCGCACTCATCTTTATGTCATGAAAGCATGAGAGAGACGATTGGAGGGGCAAAGCGTGATAGTCACGAGGTTTGATTTGAGGGAGAAATGAGAATGGAAGGAGGAGATAAAAGGGATATATCCTATTCACACAAGTAAGTTAAGTTCCCAACAACGAACTTGATTTATCAAAATGATGTGACAAAATGCCCCTCTGTAAACAGAAGAAGATAAATTTAACTTCAAGTAATACATAATGTGAGAAACTTTCCAGACTAGACTCTACATTTTAGCAATACAAAATGTGAGAAACTTTCCAGCCTGTACTAAATCTCTCCCCGTAGGAAACGCTCAATCGGTACAAGAAGAGGAGCTAGAAGTAATATTACATCGTGAGAGTCACCAACAGAAATTGAAGGAAAACTATATAGATGCCTGACCACAATGTGATGGAATCCTGCAGGGGTTAAACCAGCCAACTCCATGTGGGCATCAAGCATTTATGCATCTGACATAGCTAGTCTATCCATCATAAATGACATCCCCTCCAATTCGAGTTCTTTAACTTCATGGACACTTTAACTGGCGCACCGAAGAGGGCAACAAGATGGCAATACAGGAGTATGTACACTTGCGGTTGGTCTAGATGACTGTCAGTAAGGTTATGGAAATCTCCTAAGGCACCAATCTCGTCTAGAAGTTGATAGGAATCTATCGTGCCTGTAAATAAACATCCCTTCATTCAACTAATATCAGCTTGGGATTCGTTACTTGCAACTATGTCATATCCAAATTTTCACTCTCATTACCATTTCATTCACTCTTCATTTGTGTGTAAAACACCAACTTCTCAGTTCAACGTCGTGTTCTCAATCAGACTTTCGAGCACTTTACCTCTCTATATTCACCAACTCTCCATCAAACGCAATTTGAGCTAGATTGGCAATTGAAGTGGTTTATTTGGGGAAAAGGAGCGTAACACATTTAGGAAAAGCAAAAGGAGACAAGTACAATAACATAAAGGGGCACACCAAGCCATCGCTGTGAAGACACCCACAAATTACCACGAGAGATTGTCCACAGCCTCTTGCCAATCGAAGCGACGAAGCACCCCACCTTCCTTGGAGTCCCTCCGTGCGACCATGGCCAGCAAACCCTTCGCCGGGTTCCACTCACGACATCTTCACCCGCCCGCCAACCGGAAGAAATCAAGCAAAAACCTCACCAAAATCGAGTCGGAACACAATCGAATCGGCCCGCCCATTAGGGGAAGAGAGCGGGGTTTGTCGAACCTGAACCTGAAACGGAAGCACTCGCCGGCGACCCTTCTTCGTCCGTCTCCATCGCTAGAAAGCTCCGCCAAGCAGCCGGAAACCGCAGCCACCATCTCTCGTGAAAAGCGCACAGTTTTCTCGAGCTCCCCAGCAAGTGTACTGTTATCTTCTCGCGACCAAATGCGAAAAGGCAAACGCTGACTCTATTCTTCTTTCCATTGCGTTCATTTCTCCGTTTCCTTTCTATTTCGTACCTTCCGTTTCCTCGTATCAAATGGATCGTGAATTCTTTTGAAACGTGCTTGATCGTCTGCCGATCAGTTCCAAAAGCACCAGACTTTGTTATAATCTTCGTTATTTCAATGGAAAAAGTTCCGATCGATGATTTTATAGTTTGTCCTTTGAAATTCGTTACGAAGACGATGGAAATCAAGATGTGTGTTTTTACCCTTGCCTCCTTTATGCTAAGCCAAATGAAGATTGATGAGATGGGATGTGTTGTGCTGCCAATACGTCATCGTCTATCTTATGTTCATTCATTTTTTTTTTTTTTGCATTGCTTATACCTGATATGAACGTTTGATAATTGCTCTCAAAATTATTCAGAAATGCAATCGCAAAAATTCTCAAAAGAAAAAAAAAAAAACTCCAAACAGAACAGCACAGTAACGTGAAAAAGAAAAAAGAAGATGAAAACTTGAATGAGAAAAGAAGCGCTTTGAAAATCGTGAAGTTTCTTCGTAGGGTCGCTTAACAAGCGTTTAGGCATTTCTTTTGCAAAATCCTATTTGCTTTTTACAGACTCTTTTTTTTGGTTGCGAACGAGAATTTTGATCAGGTGGGTTATGCTATAGACAAAAACGATGTGCTTTTTGTACGCTAACATGCGTCGTTGCTGATTAAAAATGAAAAGAGGAAAATCTATAAGTTGAGCGCGGATTGAGTGGTCCATCCATTCATGTGTCGATCTTCGGACTGCATATAGCCTACATGTACACTTGCGTGTTGAGAGCATACGAGGTCCGCGACGGATCAAATCGCTACACTTTAGTCTACCAGCAAGCGTGATATATGTCTATTGCTCTCGATTTTTGATCAAAAAGATGAAGCCAAATCAATCCCAAAGTAGTGATATGTATTGAATTGCCAACCAAAATCTTTTGCAAAAAGCTTAACAATCTAGAAAATATTTTTAAAAAATAATCACTTGTGTGGCTACAAAAAATGAACAAACGCAAGAAATTCTCATTTGCACGAAAATGTCTAGACGTAAATTATTGTCGATAATGAGGCGTAATTCATTGATCAATTATTTCAAGCAATACAAATGATTACTTTTAGAAAGATATTTTCTAAATAATTCATTTTTGCGGAACAAAATGAGCCTTAATTCACGTCAATTTACAAATAATGTCATATGGCATGATGTTCATGTTTGTCTAAGAAACGATATCGTTTAATTCGGGTCCAAATGTTCAATGGTAATCTCGTAAAGGGCCACCACGGGATCAAATGGGCCAGGCCGGACTTTATAACTATATAGCATTGTCAAACAAGGCACGAAAAGCGCCCTTTCACCCGGTCCGTCACGGATATCACATTGATGTGAATGTGGTGGCGGATTAATTATTGAAACGTAATTGGAAAAAAGCAATGGGATCATCCTCATTTACTTTTGAATAAAAAAATTATGCTCATGAATTATTCCAATTGGCATCTGATGAGAGAGAACATTCACGCCCGCTTAAATGCTGAGACGACGGGCCAAGATCGAACTCGACCAAAGCCATTTGCCATCACCACCCATGCCCCAAACACTTGGCCAAATAGAAAATCTCGACCATGACATCTGCCATCACCGCCCAAAATCCAACCCCTTTCCTCGCGCCATTCATTTTTTCCCAATTTGTGCTGATTGCATATCAAACTTGAACGTACAGAATCATTCTCTAGTCAAGCGGCGAACATCATTCGTATATGTACTTATCCTCATCACACAATAATGTTTGATTTTCCATCTAAAATATCTCATCTTAAAGTGCAAATTACCTGTTCTAGGTAAAGGACATAGGATTTGGGAATTGACTTTAGTTAGTTCACCGAGTCAAGACATTTTGATCAAATCACCATCGACAATTCACAAACTCGTATATAGATCTGGAAAAACCTCCCATTGGGAAACAATAGTCCACACCTATAGATCTGCTGATAAGGAAGTGGGCCCTAAGAAGTCCATTTGGGAGAGTCCCAACAAGGAATTATAACTACAAGGACTTGCTCCCTGTAACTACAAAGATAACCGGCACAAACCTATATGGTACTGATTAATGCCATAATTTTCGTGACGCGGTCTTTCACTGAACGCCATAACTTTTTGACAACTCCTGCATGTGTTTTTAGACCAATCAAATGTCTGTTGTGAAGTTCATCATGTTTGTTTTATTTCATATTGAAGCAGTACCAAACCCGAACATGCGGGGGTAGTTCAGAGTATCTAAAATTCTAAATCTTATAATAGTTACACACCCACAGAGAGAACTATCTACATGCAGGCATACACACTTAACACTTTTCCCCAACTGATGGTTGTATAGGCTCTCTCAATCTCCCTAAACCAGAACAGAAACTCGAGAGTCTAAAACAAAGGCAGAAAGTCTGCACAGCAGGCTAACTCAGAAAGGCACCAATTCCTCCTTTAGGTGCTTCTACTGCAGTATAGGTAGAAGGAGAACTCAGGGCAAACAACAAAAGCTTCAGATAATTGTGCTGTATCGAAGTCGCAGGTGTGAAGTGACCAATAGAAGTGAAATCTAGAACTTTTACAAGAATAACTTCACCTAGTATAGTTGTCTACTTAACAAGCCCATTACTTTCAGGCAATACTGATTTCTGCCATCAGATCCAATTATTAAGAAAGAATGCTGTAGGGAAGCAAGAAAGGAAAGAAGTTCTCATTGACTGAATCAGATAGACTATACTGCTATATATATGATCTGAACAGACAGGAGGTTTACAACATTTCCGATTGAAAGACACCAAATATACTGAAGCACAAAACCCCATCTTTATTTCCACTGTAAAGGATATTGAAACATTACTTTAAAGAATTGAGAGCTCTACCAATGAATCTTGACCATCATCAATTAAACCAGTTTCTCCGGGTACTAATCCAAGCATGCGAGGAACTCTTGGAGCTGGATGGAATAAACGAGTAGTGCGATCTTCAAATGCCAAGAGTTGCCAGAAGTGTCCTATGAAAAAATGGACAATTATCTTTCCAATTGGAAAAAAAAAAAAAAAAAAAATATAACAAGAGATTAAAGTTAAGGAGTCAACAATCAGCAAATCAACAAGTCACAGCTGACACCAAACATAATTTTTTTTTCAAATAACCTTCCATAAACCCACATTAAAGCTGTTGGACTGTGAAATAAGATTCTAAGTTTGAAAAAGAAATATTTAGGTAAATCAGACTAAAATAACTACTTAACAGCAAACAAAGCATTAGACATAACATGAAAGGTATGAACAGTAATATATTGTCTGCTAAGAATCAAGATCGAGAAGTTATATGAACTTTTTAAGTTGAAAGATGCATACTCTATTCACCTGGACATCCTCCTCCCCATTGAGACACACCACAGCTGCCATATGGGACTTGAGCTTCTTAACAGTTTTCCATTCTGCTTAATATTTATACCGTGTTAGAAAAATATACCACAGTATGTATAACTGCTGCAAGCACTAGCATATAAAAAAACAACACACCGTGATATCCACAGTTCCATAAAGACAGCTAGATTGGTAAGATAACATTCATATGTAAGATGAGCTCTACAGAGCAAAATGTAATCCATGAAGTGGACAATGATTAGTAAATTGGTAGAAATCGCAAAGAAACTTTATTGCAGCAGCATCACCCAAGGTCTGAGCAATTGTACCCATGACCGAACAGCTATAGCTTAATGACCTAACTGGTTATCTATGAACTTTTCCACCCACAAGCATAATTGAGGCACATACAAGTTCTATCATTTAGGAGTCACCCGAACTATTACCTTCCTAATTTGACTGAACTTGACATATGTCACTTTAAAAAATAGAAAGAAACTATTAATTTGATGAAAATGAGCATGTCATGGATGACTGCTTCCATATGACACCATCCACTTAGACCGTAGATCCTCACAATGAGCTTGACACTAGTAAACACTACTGTAATTCGTCATTGACATTTGAGATATTTTAGATCATCGATGACAACATCTACAACAAGGTGACAATTTTTGTCCTACATGAGAATGCAATTGAGCACATCAATCAGATTCAAGCCCCAAAGTGCACAAATCTATTGAATGAATCTATTAGTACTATAAGACGTGAATCAAACAATTCACCACTATTTCACCAATTAGATATAAGTCCTTGATTCATAATTTACTACAATGTTGTGTCAAAAACATTTAATGGCTTTGATGTAGGACGACGAGTCCCACAATTAAGATAAATCTTTAGGCATCACACCCAAAACTTCCTAAGCATCACACCTAAGAGAAAAATTGCATCACACAATCCCAAAGCAAACATTTGCAAAATTCAATAATTTATCAACTCTATTGAAAAGTAAAGATTACAACTATGTTTAAAGACTCTCTAAAAGTTCTATCCCTGTAGAAATAGGAAACCTCTAGACAAGAAACGTAATTCGAATATACGCAATATCTTACTACTCAAACTCAAAGAAAAAGGAAACTTAGTAAAATCCAAATAGTACTCAGATCCTAGTTGATAAATTTAATAATCAAACTTCAAGAAAAATCTGATCCTTCTAGAACTCTTATTTGAGTTGCAAAGTCCATCTTCAGCAAAAACTTGGTAGAAACGTCAATATTTGGACAAGTAACATCTTGCATAATTTTGTTGGCTGCATCAGGCTTAGTGGATGTTTTGGTCGTGTTACACTCAATTCAATAAATTGAATCCAATTACAATACTATGTACGCAGTCTGTTCCTTGCAGTTAAATGGGGGTACTTATTTGATGACAGAAAAAGTAATTTGCAGCAATATTTTAATGTCTAGAAATCATAATGTTAGTTGAATTTAATGTATCTCTACCATTAGTTATGGAACTACTTAACATTAAAAAAACATCATATTTTACAATTAATTTACATCTGTCATGGAATACCAATCTTAAACACTATATCAAAGCTTATGATTCCATTGGATTAAATTCACGATTCACAATATAGATTTTTAACATGTTGACTCATGAGTTCTTTTTTTCCCGTGACAACTATCAAAGACCCTTGAGTGGTAATCAAGGCACATCAAAGTTGTGTCTACCTACTAAAGAGTTAACATGATTAATAAATGAATGTCATTTGTGTTCAAAGTTCAAACCACGTAACACAAATTAACGCTGCGTGCAATCTATATCTAACTAGACAATTGTCCCAACTTGATTAGCGAACCTTATCTTGACTTATTTATATTTAGTTCAGTAAGTTTTATGATAATAAATCAAACATAAATTCAGTTTTTATAGTGGCTACAAATCACTTACACACATATGTATATAAGATAGAAGATATCATCTAAACCTAGGACATTGTAATCTTACGGTTATTTAAACAAAAATTATATGACAATGACAAAGTTATGCATATTGTACTTATTGCACAAGTTATTCATGTTGTGTGTCGGTAATGTTTGGATTGGAATGAACCATTCAATCTAAGTAGTTAAATGCATGTGTGTGTGTGTAAACCTAGGACTTTGTAAGCTTACGGCTATTCTTTTTAAAAATTATATGACATTGACGAAGACATGCATATTGTACATATTGTACAAATTATCCATGCTGTGTCAGTCATGTTTGGATTGGAATGAACCATTCAATCTAATTAGTTAAATGGGTTATTCATCTCCTGTCGTTTGTTGACCCTATATAACAAAGGGGCAGTATCGAAAAGCGTGTTCTAATAAGATTTGCTATGCTTATCCTGCTCAAATAGACCTATCTAGCAGTCCACGTTAATTGGACATTGGCGCACATGACCTGTAAACATGGATTGCCATCTCTATCGAAGAGCTAAATGTTTGTTGAGCAAGCTTGCTGTGTGCATTGCATCATGCAGCTTTTGGGCAATTCAGAATTTTCCCAAGAGAGATTAGAGAAGAACACATTCTGATGATAAGGGATTGTTGCAGGAAGATTTCTAGTTGAGAAGTTGTGAGAATGTTAAAGTAATTACATAGAAAACTTACTTCAACATCATTCAGTTGAAACTGCACTGCCTTCTAGTCCCAAGACAACAACTTTGCCATCAGGACGCCAGCATAATGATGTCATAAATTTACCTGGAGTACATTAGAATAGTTGTTTAATCCAAAGATTGACGATATACAATGATATGCAAAGAAAAGTGAGTTTATGAACAACAACAGAAAAATAGAGAGAGAGAGAGAGAGAGAGAGAGAGAGAGAGAGAGAGAGAGAGAGAGAGAGAGAGAGAGAGAGAGAGAGAGAGAGAGAGAGAGAGAATGAATAATTTGTTCACAATAAAGTTAATAGACAAAGAGGAAAGACAGAGAACACACATAAACCGAGAAATGATATCAAAATTTGTGAAGTGAGGCAAAGCGTCATAACAAAGACAAGATAACCGTGAGGGATATCGGTCACTTAATATGGGATTTCTTTGGGCTATTGGGTCATCCAAAGCGAGGGAATCTATATCTTTTGGCAGCCTCCAATCCATTATCTCCATCGACAACAGAATTTTGTGGTTCACTTTGGAACTTGGAGTGGATCCATGAAAGCATACTTGTGCAAGGATCACAAGTTTTCTAGCATCGACAACTTAGGATCTCAACAGAAACCAGTCAAGGATTGGCTCAAGTACTATAGTGCACTCAACAACATGTTCTCGCAAATCCGGAAGACAACATGATGCGCAAAGCATTCAGATGTTTCGGAGAACAAACGCCCTCCTCTCTAAATTTTTCTAGTGAGAAGAGATAGCAAGGACTGCCAAGGCTAGGCATCTAATCCGGAGCTCTTACTTAATTTGAATTACCAAGATATAAAGTCAGATAAGAACTTAACATACTTGAATGCAGCTCCCCTACACTCCTAGTCTCTTCGCTTTCTCCAATTCCTCCCTCCATCCTTCTCGACGACCATCACATACAACTAAGCAAAGCATAGCTCGAGATATCCTATTAACAAGTAAGTTAAAATCCCGCCAAGCGAACTTAATTAATCAAAATGATGTGACGAAATGCCCCTCCGTAACAAGGAGAAGATAAGTTAATTTCAACTAATACAAAATGTGAGAAACTTTCGAGCCTATACTAAATCTCTCCTTGTAGGGAATGCTCAATCAAGACAAGAAGAGGAGCCACTAGTAATATTACATAGTGAGAGTCACCAATAGAAATCGAAGGAAAACTATATAGATGCCCGATGACATTGAGATGGTAAGGTAGGGCTAAACCCGCCAAGTCCATGTCGGCATCTAGCATTTCAACATCCCGACATAGCTAGACTATCAAGCATAAAGGACATCCCCTCCAATTCGAGTTCTTTATATTTATGGACACTTTAACCGGTGTACCAAAAAGGACAACAAGATGGCAATCTGGGGAGTAGGGTACACTTCCGGTTGGTCTAGATGACCGTTGGTTTAAGTTATGGACAAAATCCCCTAAGGTACCAACCTTGTCTAGAAGTTGACAGGAATGTATCGTTGCTATAAATAAAAGTCCCTCCAGATATTAGCTTGGAATTATTTACTTGCAACTAAGTCATCTCTAAATTTCATCTTGTATCACCATCATTCACTCTTCATTTTTGTGTAAAACACCAATTCCTTAAGTTCAATGTGGTCTTCTCGTTCGGACATTCGAGCACTTTACCTCTATGTTCATCCAATTCTCCATCGAATGGAATTTGAACCCGAAGGAAGAGCAGCACATTTAGGAAAAGCGAAAAGAAGTAAAACGAGAAAAGGCCAACAACTCAGAGGGCACAACAAGCCATCATTAAAGACAAGAACACACTCAATAGAAAAAAAAAAGAGAACATTCTCGAATTGTCCACAGCCTCCGCCAATTCAAGCGATGAAGCACCACCTTCTCATCCTCCTGACCATGGCCAGCAATTCCTTCTCGCATCCCACTCCGCCATCTTCACCGCCAATGGGAAGAAATCGAGCAACAACCTCACGAAACCGAGTCGAACACAATCGAATCGGCCCGCCAATTAGGGAGGTCAAGAAAAGAACGCCCAACAGGGAGCCGAACTCGGAAGCCGCCGCGCTTGTCGAACCGGAGCTCAAACGGAAGTGCACGCCGGCCGACCCTCCGCCGCCCATTAGCTTGAAAAGCCCGGAGCAGCCGGAAACGCAGAGCCAACTAGCTGCCGGAGCGAACCGTGAGGGAGTGTAATGGAAGTGTCGACAAAGAAATGAGAACCGAGAGGGAGGGAGAGCTGGTGAAGGATAGAGCTCGAGAAACCCCAAGAAGAGAGGTCGATGCTAGTTAGGGTTACGGAGGGCGGCGAAAAAGGTGAGACGGAGGAGGATGGAAGAGAGGAAGAGCGAGATAGATAGAGAGAGAGAGAGTCAAGGAAGGAAGGAAGTCCTGCCGAGTCCTTGATGAGAGAAATTTGCAAAGAGAGAAATTAGCGTAAACACGGAACGAGCTGGCGGAGAGACAGTTTTGATTAATGGGCGGGCCGACCGGCCGGATTGGCCCTTCGGAGCCCGGGTCCCGCCCCCGACAGATCTGTTGATCAATAATTTAGAAAATATTTTCTTAAACTTAATCATTGTTATCTGTTAAAAATGAGTCAATGAAAAGTACTTTCATCATTAACAATAACTCGTACAAAACATTTTTGTTGATAATAAGAATATTTCCCGTTACCTCTTTTTTTTAAGATATATAAATGATCGAAATTAGGAAAATCTTTTTAAATTATTGATTTTTCTCGACATGAACGAAGCCTTAGAGAGTGTCTTTGTATGAGCTAGTTTGCTTTGAGTGTTTTGTAGTGGTGTGAGAAATTCAACTGTAATAGTGATATGCGGTCTTTTGCTACTCATAGTGTATACTTAGTCATGGCCACGGGCGGTTTTTGGCCCGAATCGGCCCGTCAAACCCAGGCCCAGCCCGTTGATCGGGCCCTTGGTTCGAATCGCCCGTGGGCCTACAGGCCCGGTTCCGATTCGAAAATTTTTGAACCGAACCGCGATTCGTTCAAAATTATTTTTTATAAAAATTCATTATTTAATTTTTTATAAAACAAATCGAACTCTAATTGCCATGCATTGTAAGTGTATTGATCTCCAATTACAATGCTTGGCTTTAATGTATTGAACTCTAATTACAAAACTTGGCTTGGGTTTTATAAACAACCCCTTTGGTAATCTCTTCATTCCCATTCGACATGGGACTCTCGCTTTGTTTTAACACCTTCAATGTGAGACTCTTGGCTTGTCTTCATGCAAATGCCAAGAGTCCCACATCGAATGGAAATGAAGAGACCATCAAAGGGGTTGTTTATAAAACCCAAGCTAAGTCATGAGCATGTGAAGTTATATGCCTTTTGGCTACGATCCTTTGCTAGTTAAAAGCAAAGGGTTCCATTGACCGCCTTAGAACCGGACGGACCAATGGTCCGGTTCTCGGTTCTATGATCTGTCGGTTCGGTTCCTAGTTTTAAAATTAAAAGACCGGTCTTACCGATTCGGTTCGGTTCCGACCGAGAACCGATCACCTCTATAATTTTCATTTTGATTATAATTTATATTGAATAATTCATTATTTCATATTTTTATAATTCATTATTTTTTTATTTCATAATTTATTTTTTAATTTTAAATTACGAATCGGAACCGCCGGTTCGAATCGAACCGAACCGGCGGGTTCGAAGCGGAATCGACCGCCGGGTTTGAATCGGAACCGGCGGTGAAATAGCTAGCACGGGTCACCTAGAGGGGGGTGAATAGGTGATCCTAAAACAGATTTAAAAAAATGCGGAAATGTAACAGATAAAAAGAAGAGTCTCAATAATATTCAGAATCAAACAAGCGATTTGATGTGCGGGACTATAAAGTAAGAGTGAAGGAGAAGAGAATCGCACACAAGTTTATAGTGGTTCGCTTATGATAAGCCTACGTCCACTCTCCCACGCCACAGCCTACCGGCTGGATTTCACTATGTAATCAAGAGGATTTTACAGACTTTGAGTCTCGTAACTATTGTGTATGATAGGACTCTCTATCTCACACAATCACTCTTTACAATGTAAACCTCAAGATCTTGATCTTAAGTTCGTAACGACAAGAGAATTGATGGAGTATGCTCAAACTTTGGACTTGTTGATTCTTGAATCTCTTCTTTCTCGCTGCTCATGTTCTCCTTAAATACTCCTCTTCATCCACACTAGCCGTTGGACAACTCGCAGAGGATTATCTTCCAATCTTCACCTTGGACAGATTTGTAAACTAAGGATTGAGTAGCCGTTAGTTTGTGATTCTCAATCCCATTGATTCTGGTCGCCCATACAAATGTAATCTTGGTTTCCATAAGTAGAGTTTTGTCCGTTGGAAAGCATTCTTGTCTTAGTATTTGATTGTCAATCAATTTGAATAAGATTGATCTAATCAATACTTTCCTTCTGGGTGGAAATCCATGCGGATCACTATTTGTTATTCTTCGATTCGAGTTTTGCTTCAAGAATTCTGCGTCTTTGTCCTATACGAAAATTCCGACCTGCGTGCATACGAAAAATTTCATCTTACGATCCGCTTTCCGAATTTTCTGAATCTCGTAACTTTAGATTTTGTGGGTCCACAAGAACTTGTAAAGTCTGAATTATTTTGCGTCTCGAAATTATCTCGTAACTTAAATAATTCTTCTTAATATACAGAATCTGAAAAACTTCATTCTTAGCTTCCAGAACATATATTCCTGAAATGAGAAGGTTCAGAATAAGTATCAGATTTACAAACATTATGGAAGGTTTTGTCAACTTCAAAATCAGTAGGAGTTTTCCTCAACAATCTCCCCTTTTTGATGGTGACAAAACTTTCCCCGCAGATTGAATCAATTTAAAATAAATTGGAAGTAAGCAATCATATTCAACAAGACTAAAACACGTATTGAGAGATCAAACTCGTTGTTGAAATCAGGCTTCTTTTCTTTGCCTATAACCGTATTGAATCAATAAATTCTCCCCTTTTGTCATCAGCAAAAAGATAAATATAAAGCAACGATATCTCGAGCAATCAAAAAGACTAACAATAAATGTTAGTGAATATTCTGAGACAAAAGAACGAAATAGGAATTTGGAGAGAAATTGTTTGTAAAAAACAGGCTAATGTTTTGAAGGAGTACGAATGAGTTGAAAATTTTCCAAGATAGAGACAGCTTCATCAATCTTCGAACTACATTGACCCACTGCCTTCTCCATGTCGGATGAGCATTGAGTAATGGCCTCCTTGATTCGCTTTGTCTGCGGTACCACTTGAAGTTGTTGAGAGTGAGAGTTTTCCTCAACCAATTTCTGCAGATTTTGACTTCTTGTTCGGTGAAGCTTGTTTGTCTTTGATGTCAAGCGGTATGTGATGATGATGTTCGATCAAGAGAAGACTGTTCTTGGACATTATTTCGCTCAGTCTGTTCGAACCCCTGTGTCTTTTCTGGAGAATTCTCCCCCTGAATAGGTGCTTGTTCGTCAGAGACATGATCTCGCTAAAAGTTGGTTACGAAATATTTGGGCCGGTTCTCGCATCATGTTCGGAGCATGTCCTCGCATTATGGTGTTCTTCTTCTCTTCATCATTTTCATCTTGCGGTATGATTTTTCTTTTCTTGTACACCTTCATTGGGGCTGGAGATTCTTTTTCCGCCACGACCCTTTATCTTTTCTCTCAGACCGACTGTTTGAAGCTTGACTTTTGGAGAAGCTTTTGGTTGAGGGACGAGCTTGTTCCTTTATTCTTCCCTTATATCACCAAATTGCTTCATTTTGAGAGCATTATCTCCCCAACAAACATGCTGTGGTATAGAGTTTTGGCGCAATTCAACAGAATTGATATATTGAGGAACATGAAAATTGAGTGATGAGAGCCCCATAGGGCAATTGTCCCTTGTCTTTCTCAGAAAGCTCTATACATGTGAAAGATAATGATATGGGGAAGAGAGAAAGGCCGACCTTTCAAGATAGCCCAGATGAGCTTAATTTCGGATTTGGAGAGATCGGTTTTTGAGGCAGCCTTGGGTTTCAAGCAGCTTTATGATAATCTTGTGCGAGAATAATTGATTTTCGAGACAGTCGAGTAGGAGAGATGCCTGCTTGTATCTTGAGCAAAATTTGGATTTTCAGATGCAACCTTGGAGGCATCTCGCCAAACTTACATCCAACGGAGTGAACTTGGAGTATTTTGCTCCAATTATTTTCCCCAACATATCAGCCTTCAAGTCAAATTCTTGTCACCGGCTGAGAACCGGAGCCGCTTTGGTGACAGAATGGAGAGATTGGAATAGAAGTATGCAGTCAAATCAAGATAAACATCCGCAGATTGAAGGCAAAACTTCGAAAATGCCTATTCTTTCAAAAAAAAAAGATGTCTAATAGGAAAACCAGCCTTGTCTAGACAGGTGAAGTCCACAGTCCTGTGATTTATAACACCTCGAGCAAGTAAAAGCTGATAACAGGTATGGTGTTCAGGACTTCTAAACAGTCCGCCTGTCCCCGGCATTCTAGATGCTATCCCCAGTTTCTTTTCAAAAAGCTCGAAAAGCCGAGCGTCATCTTCAGGGACGACAAACTTTGAGGAGGATTTAGGGCTTACCATGTGCTTTGTTCTGGTACTTTGTTCTGACGGAGTGGATGGTTCTCCGACTTTTCTTTTCCCCTTTCCGGAGCGATGCAAAGAAGGGTTTTGGAAGCGTGGGTTGGATCGGTCCAGAAAAGCTTAGAATACTCTTGAACGAGATGAGTTTCCCGATCGAAAATCGTTGTCTTTGAGACATTTTAGAAGAGTCTCAAAGAAGAAAGATTACCCTCTTCAACCTTTGATAATTTCGCCATAAGAGTTTGATGTTTTTACAGCTAAAATCTTTGTCACCTTCCTGGTTTGATGAAGACGATCGAGGCGGTGGCGTAGTATGAGCACTTTCTTCGAGATGATCCGATTCCAGGTCCGATACCTCCATAAACTCCGGGCGGAGCGTAAGATTTAGATTCTTGATTCAAGATACGTGAGGATCTTCTCTTGAAAGGCATTCTGAAGACTTTGATCAAAAAAAAGTTTTGATCTTTGGAGAGGGAAGGCGAGGAGAGTCTCCGAGAGTCGAAAAAAGGTTTGAGCAGAAAATTGTACGAATGAGGGTTTTGGAAAGCTTACGAAAAAGGTTTATAAACTTGAAAGACGGATTTTTGGGAATAAAGGGTTATTTTAGAAAGTAAGAAATAAGCCAAAGTAAATAGAAAGGAAATATATTTTGAAGCTTAAAAGATCGAGAATATTATCAGATAATATTTTAAGCTCAATTAACCAGATAAGTTTAGATACGCACTGATTTGCTTCCAAATATAACAAATGTGAAAATATCCCGCCTAAAATATTCCCGCCAAAAATTTAAACGTGTACGCATTGCTCATGAGAGTCTGGAAAATGTTCAGACCGAAACCACTTGAGTCTCAAGAATTTCCCCTGTCTGGTCAAACACTTCAAGAAGGATAAGTAATGCACAGTTTGTTTCTAATAAATTCGAAAGATGATTTATCAAGGGGTTTTGTGAATATGTCAGCTAATTGATTCTTAGAATCAATAAATTGAATATTCACATCACCATTTTGCACATGATCTCTAATAAAATGATGTTTGATCTCAATATGCTTAGCTCGAGAATGAAGAATGGGATTCTTAGTGAGATTGATGGCACTGGTATTGTCACATCTGATTGCAACATTTGAGTCTTCAACAGCAAAATCTCGCAGAATCACGCCGCTTCATCCACGTAATCATGCGGCACAAGAACTACCCAAGGCTACGATTCCCGCATCCTGCTGTTGATAGTGCAACTGTATTCTGCTTCTTTGAATACCAGGATACTAACATATTTCCAAGCAATTGGCATGTGCCTGTAGTACTTTTCCTGTCCACTTTACATCCAGCTAAATCAGCATCTGAATAACCAAGAAGAGTAAAATCAAGATTTGGAATATTAAAGACCTAGCATTGGATAAGTTCCAATGTATTTGATTATCCTTTTATCGCAGTAAAGATGCGATTCCTTTGATCGATTGAAATCTCGCACACATACGTGACACTAAACAATATGTCGTCTAGATGCGAGAAGATATAATAGAGAACCTATCATGCTTCTATATACCTTGATCAACCTTTTTACCATTTACATCTTTGTCTAGCTTGGATGAATGAGGCATTGGAGTGTTCTGTTTTCTTGCAATTCTGCAGACCAAACTTCTTGACAATCTCCTTGGCATATTTTTTCTTGACAGATGAAAGTACCATCTTTCATTTGTTTCACTTGTAATCCAAGAAAGAATGTTAGTTCTCCCATCATGCTCATCTCGAACTCGTTCTCGCATATTTTTAGAGAATTCCTTGCAAAGCGATTCGTTAGAAGATCCAAAGATAATGTCATCAACATAGATTTGAACAAGTAGAAAATCCTTACCCTTCCTTTTAATAAACAGAGTTGTATCTACCTTACCTTTTGTGAAATCATTTTGTAGAAGGAAACTACTTAACCTTTCGTACCAAGCTCGTGGGTGCCTGTTTTTGCATCGTAAAAGGGCCTTTTTGAGTCTGTAAACATAATCGCTTTTTTCTTGGTTCTTCAAAACCAGGCGGTTGTTCCATATACTTCTTCCTTAATGTATCCATTCAGGAAAGCACTTTTGATCCATCCGAAAAAGTTTAAAGTTATGGAAACAGCATATGCTAATAATAGCCGTATGGCTTCTAACCTTGCAACTGGTGCATATGTTTCATCATAGTCAATGCCTTCTTCTTGAGAATAGCCTTTTTGCAAACCAGTCTTGCCTTGTTTCTTGTGACCTTTCCTTTGTCGTCCGGTTTGTTTCGAACACCCATTTTGTTCCAATTACAAGATGGTTTTTGGGTTTTGGGCACAAGCTCCCATACTTCATTAATTACGAATCGCTGCAGTTCTTCTTGCATGGCTTCTATCCGGCTTTCATCCGATAAAGCTTCTTCAACATCTTTAGGTTCCATTTAGGATATCAATGCCAAGTTGTTGATGTTCTCCCTTTGTTTGGATCTGGTCTTGATACCATCTTTTTTATTTCTCCAATGATAAGGTTCTTCGGATGACTGGATTTATGTTTCCAGGTTCTTGTCATACCTTTCCTTCGAATATTTGCGACTCTAAATTTTCTGGTTGAGTTTGTATATTGTCTTCTTCTCCATTTTCTATAGAGTCTTCAATCTTTTGGGATTCTAAGTGACCTTCGAAGATACTTGAATGTGTAGGGGATTCAGATTCATCTCGGTGAGTCCGAAAGTTTTCTTCAAACCTTACATTCATTGATTCTTCCACAATCGAGAATTTTTGTTGAATACTCTATATGCTTTGCTTGTAGTAGAGTATCCAAGTAGGAAACCTTCATCCGCTTCTATCATCAAACTTCCCAGGCGATCATTTGAGTTTTTGAGAATAAAACATTTACATCCAAACACTCGAAAATATGAAACACGGGCTTTCTACCTTTGTAAAGCTCATGGGGGTTTTCTCAAGAATGGGTCCGAGAAAAACTCTATTGATAACATAACATCTTTGTAAAAGCGCATCCGCCCAAAAATGAAAAGGAATCCGCTTTCAATCAACAAAGTTCTTGCCATTTCTTGCAAGGAACGATTTTTCCTTTCCACAACACCATTTTGTTCTGGTGTGTATGGAGTAGAAAAATTATGTTGAAAGCCATTTTCCTCACAAAAATCTGAAAACTTTGATTTTCAAATTCTCCCCATGATCGGTTTTAATGCAGGAAATGGTATAACCCTTTTCATTTTGAACTCTTTTTGCAAATTTTGTAAAATAAGAAAAGCTTCATTTTTGTGTGCAAGAAAGAATACCCATGTAAATCTTGTGAAATCATCAACAATAACTAAACAATATCTCTTACCACCAATGCTTTGAGTTCCGGTTGGTCCAAATAGATCCATATGAAGAAGTCTGCAAAGGCACCATCAAGAGAAACATGATGTATAGATTTGAAAGAACTTCTTACTTGTTTTCCTAATATGCAAGCATTGCATAAGTTCATTTTCTTGAATTTCAAATCGGCAAACCTCGAACTAGCTTCTTGTTTGAGATTTTTGAGATTTGTTTCATCTTGATATGTCCCAACATACGTGCCAAAGTTCTTCATCCTCTTTGATTGAGATTAGGCAATGATCGAATTTGGATTAACATCCAGAAGATAAATATTGCCATGTCTTCTCCCTGTGAATGTTTGAGAAGAGTCTTTGCTTGTTCTGAAAGCATGTATCTTCTTGAAAGTTGATTTTGAAACCGATATCTGAAGCTGGCTTATGCTAATCAGATTGTAGTTGAGTCCTTTTACCAATGAAACATCATTGATTCCCAGTCCTCAATATCAAGCATTCCTTTGCCAATGATTTGTCCTTTGGTATTTCCTCCAAAGGAAACTTTTCCTCCTTGAGACTTTGAAGATTAGCGAATATGCTTGGATCTCTGTCATATATCCGGAGCATCCTTTGTCTAGATACCACTTTCTTTTTCTCTTTGTGGTAATCTGCAAAAATCACATCATCTCAAGTTTTCTTTGGTACCCAAATTTGCTTGGGTCCTTGAGTATTAGTATGGCTGTCTTAACAAAATCTCTTGACGGGTCTCCGGACCTTGGGACATTCATTCTCAAAATGTCATGGATCTCACATTTGAGCACCTTAGTGCACTCAAGCCAGCAGGTTTTACAAAATTCCTTTTGAAATGATTTTTGTAAGTTTGTCGAGGAGGTCTTTGTTTCAATCTCTCCTTGACTTTTGGAAAATCAATCAAGCTATCCTTTCCTTAACAAATCCAAGACCCGGTTTGTTATAGTAAGGAATTTGAATGGAAAGGATATGCTTCAAGGTTTTAGAACCCTTTTGCAGTTTGAAGTAATTTTGAAATTTCCTTTTCAAAATATCATTTTTCTTTGGAAAGAGAATCTCAACTTTCCTTGATTTGATGAAACTCTTTTTTTTTGAAGAAAATCGATCCTTTCTTTTTGAGAAACATCATTGCCGTAGTGAAGAATTTTCCTTTTTCAAAGAAGAGATTCTTTTAAGAGCGATCTTAAATTCAAAGCACAAATCATCAATAT